>CM040460.1:385480-405788 GCA_022758105.1 Pangasianodon gigas
GTGTTCCAGTTCATCCCAAAGGTGTTCAGTGGGGTTGAGGTCAGGGCTCTGTGCAGGACACTCGAGTTCTTCCACTCCAACCTTCACACACCATGTCTTCATGGAGCTCGCTTTGTGCACAGGGGCATTGTCATGCTGGAACAGGTTTGAGTCTCTTAGTTCCAGTGAAGGGAAACTGTAATGCTACAGCACACAGAGAAATTCTATACAACTGTGTGCTTCCTGCTTTGTGGCATCAGTTTGGAGAAGAAGCACATATGGGTGTGATGGTCAGGGGTGCACATACTTTTATCCATATAGTGTAAGTACCGATTCCTTGGCCTTGTGTGCATATTTATTCATACACTTGCCTCTACACACACGTACACTTCCTGTTACTCTTGACCTTAGACTGGGGCGTAACAAAAGGAAGTGGTGGATGGGGAATCAGCCAATCAGCAGTCAGAAAAATGATATAATCTTGTCTGTATGTTTTGTGATAATTAATGAAATAAAATCCTCACAAAGTGACTGATGCTGTAAGTTTTTTATCTGTTTTCTACAGAACAGGTGTTTTAATCACTTATTTGCACTCTGCTGAACTTTCAGTAGTTCACTGGAATCTGAAAAGCCACATATTAAACATTTATGGCGTGTAGAGAGACGCTGCAGTGTGGAGCATAAACGCGCTCCTTCCCCACTCGCAGTCCCATATGGGAACGCTGGCCGTGTTTGCGGTGGGCGGCTCTCAAATGGCTCCATTGTGCATGCTGTTTACTCCATGTGTTAATTTATTTATTTCATTATTTACACACTCGCTCCATCTCGTCGGGTGTGAGGTAGAGGAAGTGGCCGACATCTGCTTCATTCAGATTACTGAACTCTCAGGAGTGTGTTAAAAAAAGACACACTCATTCACACACACAATAGACCTCAAGCACGTTTTAATGGCTAATTAAAGTGCGAATCAAACACACAAAAAAGGAGGAAAAGGCAATGAGCGGCCGTCTGTTCCTCAGAAGGCATTTAATTTGTGAAAAAGGTGCGATGTACGCAATAATAAAGCTCTTTTAGACAGAAATTTGCACTAGAACCACCAGGCTAATGTCGCTAACAAGCAGTGGAAGCTTATAGCCACCAGTTTAGCATTAAATTCATCACACACTTGACTTAAATGACGTCGTGTGTTTCAGTAAATCCATTTATACATGAGATTAAAAAAAAGAAACCAATAATGAAAAACTAAAACATTTATGTTACAGGGATGTTTATATCCAAAAGCATAAATTAAATATTAATAGAAAAACATAAATAAAAAAACTATTAAAAACAGAAAGTGCAATTAAATTAGATGAAAAAACCAACAACTAATAAGTGTAATATAAAAAGTAAGAAAATGGAAACATGAGATAATAATAATAATAATAATAATAATAATAATAACTTGTCATCATCATCAGCGCAGCAGAAATGAGTTGTCTGATAATTAGCTCTTGTCTTGGATGATGATGAAAATGGAATGTTGTTTTTATTTTTATCTCATCTTTTCTTCAGTTCATCTCTCCATCTGTGACATCCTGCCAATTAAGAAGAGCAGCAGGCAGCGCGGCACTTAACGCGTCCAAAATAAACATCTGCACTTCGGAAAAATCATCACTAATTAACCTCATTCACGTTGTTAACATTCCTCCAGATAAAAAAAAAAACACACACACACACGAAAAAAAGCCCCCCAAGTTAAGATGTGAATTTTTTAACAGGAAGGTCAGAAAATAAAGTTTATATTTAAATCAGAGTGAGAAATACAACACCGCTTTTCTTAAAAGAGTGTATAAACAGATCATGAAAGACAGGAAGTGAACCCGAGACTTTTAGATATTATACAGTTTCAGATCTTTATAAATGTGTGAGAATTTCCGTTTATTTTTGAAATGATGTTAAATTAATTCATTGCTGTAGTTTGTGGTTAGTTTCAGCAGTAGTTGATGTAGTTTATGTTTGTGTAATTCACTCATTTCGGCTCTTGCGGTTGTTGCTGTTGATTAATGTAACAGTAACTAATCACTAACTGCCTGTTGTGTAGTTTGTAAACCACTAACTAACTTTCTTCTAGTATCTTTCGTCCCATATTAACTCCGTATTTCCCGCGTCCTCACCCCGTTCCTCGCCCCGTTCCTCGCCCCGTTCCTCGCTCCGTTCCTCGCCCCGTTCCTCCTGGCCGCATTAACGCTAGCTCTTTATTAGCTTTAGTGAAGTTTGTTCGATGAGGTTTTGGGGTTTTATTCCTCCGTCTTCTCCATCTTTAAATGATGACTCCTTCCTTCACACCTCCACTGTAAGTGCAGGATTATGTAACGTTTTCTCAGGTTCCGAGTTGTGAAAGACAGTAAATGAGGTTTAAGCGTCAATATTGTGTTAAAGCAGTATTTCTAACACTGAGTTAATTTCCTGTATTTTTGAATTTCTCCATTTGCTTTTCAATATTCTCTCTTTCTCACTCGCCCCCATCTCTCTCTCTCTCTCTCTCTCTCTCTCTCTCTCTCAGCATGTGGTCGTTTTTGTACACAAGAGTGCATTTAATAGAAGATGTTGTGCACTCAGGTACATTAACACATCTCAGGCGTGAAACCCGCAGCGAGAGAGCGGCTCGGTTCTCTTTTATGTTGCTCAGCGGTGGGTAAAAGAGAACAGGAGCGCAGACAAACACCACCACAGAGGAAGAAAAGAAAACCAAGAAAAAAAGACAGCTCTTTAAATACAGACCTTTAAAATGGCCAAACTGTGTCCAGCACATCAGAGGAAGAGGAAGTGTAATTACTGCCCCAGTGCCCCGGCGTGGGGTTTAAACTCAGCCAGCGCTGTGCCACGGTACACACCAGTGCGGGTTTGCTGGTGCTAATGAGGGGCGTTCAGCTTCCTTATTTTACTGCTGTGTGGCTGGTAAACTCACTAATGCTGGCTTATTGTTGATAAATTCACCAATTTCAGTCATTTGTGTATACGTCTGGCTTTTACTCACCTCTACTGTACTGGAGCTTTTCTTTAATCTAATACTTTTAACTTTTAAACAGACGTGACAGCGAGAATCAGAGCTAATACTCATCACTGCAATCCATCTGCTGCTTGATTCTATAATCTATAATCTATAATCTATATCCGCTGCTATGTACACTGTATTTATCACAGTTAGCGATTAGCTTTCGGTTAGTTTGCATGGTCGGAGTTATTATCATGAGAGATTAGGAATAAAGCTGTTTATAATTAGCCTTAGCTAAAGTTTTCCCACTTCCTTGATTGGTTGGTGAAAGCAGCACTAATTTATCATCAGGAAGAAAATCTTTACTGAATTCTTAATAACTTGAGAATATTTATTTATTATATTTATGTTACTACTTATTTTATTTTACTCACCAACTGATGTTTGTCGTTGTTAAATTCACTGATTGCTGGTTTGTGGTTATTAAATTTACCAGTGTTTGGTGTGTTATCGTGAAACCCTGCTGTATGTTGTTGTGGTTTTACACACTGATGATTTAAACGTGATGCTGTTGTCCTCACCGTTTGCTGTCGTTGTTAAACTCAGCAGGAGTTTGTTGACTCCGTCCCTCCCGAGTCTGCAGAAAAGCCACATGAGTCGATACTTAAACAGTCCGGAGGAAAATTTAACAGATAAATCAGCGACTTCAACACAAAAACCGATGCAGATACACAGGATCTATAAATAGCGGATGACAGACATGAGCACAATCAACAATTTACACAACTTTTATTTTTTTTAAACTGGAAGATTTACACAGATTATAATCATGTCGTGGATAACATTACTCTCACATTGCTCTCACATTGCTCTCACATAACTTCAGGGTCTTGGGTTCGATCCTGAACAGGGGCGGCTGTGTGCAATTTAATTTTATTTCATTGTATTACTTTAAGAATACATGAACAAATCATGATGGCTTTACAAAAAACAGTTCAAATCCATTTATTCACATGGAACCAATTTACACATTTCAATGAAATAAATTCACCAGTCACGTCCATCATGGGCAATTCTCCTCCAGACCACCAGAGGGTGATCTCACACACAGGTGGAATTTCTTTGTTGGTTATTTCCCTGATGCTCACCTGTCTTGTGTTTCCCCTGATTAGTTTCCCTTTATAAGTTTTTGCTGTTGGAGTTGCTTGGCATTTTGTTGTGTTGTTGTGATGATGTGAGTCGTTATCTGTGATTGTGTTCTCCCGGTTAGATTCTTAGTTTGTACTCTTTCTTGGTTTTCTAGCCTTTTGAATCTTTCCTTGGCTGGTTTTATTTAATTTCCCCTTTGTTTAAGAGGTAAAGAAAGCCTGCCGCTGGATCTGTTCTATCTGTGAACTTTTTTATCAGTGTACAGACCAACGACCAAAAAGATGCAGCAAACAGCTCACTGAATTTACCTGAACATCAGTTTGTACATCAGTTCCTCACAAATTAATTATTTTACTCCTTTATTTTATCTCTCACAGTGAATGATGTGTTTTACATGCGCGGAGTTTTAACGCAGTTTGCTTCGTTTGTTTGAGGACGTTCTCTATTACTGAATTCTGTAGATTTTTAGTTTATGGTGTTAAATTTTTCAGGAATGAGAAAAGTTCTAAACAGAAGAATAAACTGAAGAGCGGATTTTGTTGGATGGAGGCAAATCTATGAGTTATTAGAGAATATATTGCATAATATTTAGAAAGAAAGGAGGTACAAACTTTTGATAACACTTTGTTTTTTCCTCTAACAATCCTAATACATTAAATGTGGCCATTTTTGTTACTCTGGTTATCGTGTTAACAGCATTTATACTGCTGTAACTCTTTATGATGGGATATGCAAACTTTTGCACTCGGCCGCATCTATCTGTCGCTCCATTTCTCTCTCGTTTTGCTTTGAGCTAAGCCACCGGCTCGGTGCTGGCCGCTGTTTCTTCTGGCAGATAGATTTTTCTTTAGAGGAGGTTATTCTAGTCGAAAAGCTGCTCACCTTTTTTTCTCGTGCTGCTGGATAATCGCATCACCTTCTGAGCAGAAAGCTTCGGACACATGCAGCATTTTATTAATAGGACGTAAAGGTTACAGTGAAAACGGATGAACTGATGAAATGTCTCCTTCGTTCAGGGGGAGCTGTCTCTGTGTTAAAAAGCCCGGGGTTATAATTCAGCTGGACTTCTGAGCTCCGACTGCTTTTATTTCCTTTTATTTCATATTTTATTCCTTTTTGAGATGAACACTCACTACGACTGTCTCTAAACTACTGACTGAGTAAAAAAGTCAATATTTTAAGCAACTTCTCAGCCGGAGCGACAGTGTGGTCTGTGGTCTGAACTCTGCTCTGGTGAACAGGATTATGGGATTGTGGCTGATTTCTGAATGTAAAGCTAAAAAGAAAAATCTCTGATGTTGAAGAGTTTAAAGAGTCTGTGGGCAAAAACAGCAGCTGAAACACACACACACACACACACACATAAACGTGCATGTACATACAGAGAGAGAATGATGTGAAAGAATAGAGGTTAATACACTCCTCTTGTCTCATGTCCCATCTCTTTTTAACATAATGCAATCAATGATGAAGGGAAAAAAAAAAAAATCAGACCGCTTTCAATTGCCATCTTTTGTTGGGTCTCTCACAAACACTTAGTCACAGTGCTCTTATAATCACGTCTCATTACTGCCACGGACTTATTATGTTGTTCAGATGGAAAGCAGATGTCGAGGATTGTTATCCAATCAAAACTTATTCAGAAATTGCACTTATAATGACAGGAGACGTGCAACGAAATCAGAAATAGGATTGTTTTTTTAACTAATCAGGTGACGAGATAAAAAACTGACCAGAAGGTGGTGATGATTTTAGAAGGTGATGATAGTGACTGTCACATTCTGTTCCCTAGCATCAGGTCACATCTGTAAACCTGTGATCCAGATGTGCATTAAAGCTGATCTAGGGTTAGATTTCCAGTGCAAACAGTTCACTAAACCCAGCTTAGCAACTGTAACTAGGGTCAAGCTTTCAGGACTTCATAATAATAACAATAATAATAATAATAATAATAATAATAATAATAATAATAATAAAAAAGCTCAGATCAAACCTGTGAAGGTCCGAGTTCATAAAATTCCTTCTTTACAAAGATCCAGATAAGCGACTAAAGTCTGACCTGGAGCTCTGCGTTCCCACAGCTCTCCCACAGGAACCGCAGAACCCGATCAGATTTCTTGTGAAGTGGGATTAAATTTCTGAATTAAAGACGGCGGCTGTCAGTAACTCTCGTGTGTTTTGGGCAGAAGCGGGTGGTCTGACAACAGCCTTTTATTTAATATATATTTATATATAAATTATTGTTTTGTTAAAAGATCTTATTTTTCCATTTAGTGCTGCCCTTCAGAAGCTAAATAAGATATTTACATGTTTCCAAGAAGACAAAATAATAACAATTTACACCGATCATCCTGTTCAAAAGTTTACACCCCCCTAGTGTTTCCTTCTTGAGCATCAGTGAACGTTTGCAGCTTTTGTAATAGTCGTGTTCGAGTCCCTCAGCTGTCCTCGGTGTGAAAAGATGGATCTCAGCATCATATAGCTGCTGCTGGAAAGGAGTCAAATACGCAGAAGATGCTGGAAAAGCAGAGAAGGTGCAGGACCTGGAGGATTTATCTGAAGAACAGTGTGCAGTTTAACTGCTCAGGACAAACAAGAGACTCATGAACAACTATCACAAAACATAAAAACAGTCGCTGATCACCAGGTAACACACACAGTATTAAGAATCAAGCGTATGGAAACTTCTGAACTGGTTCCTGTGTGTAAATTCAGTTATTATTGTGTCTTTTGGACTAGATGGAAACTGGAATCTGCTGTGTGAAATAGCTTATTCATATATATAAACAACAAATGGAGTAAGTATGATGCTGAAGCCCTCGTCAGCATGTACATAATACAGTGGTCAGCTATGCAGGTGTTCGGTAAGAGTGACGGAGTAAAGCGCGAGTACGCTGTCATTAAAGGACGTTGAACTCGGATTGGAAACTGGTCAGTTTAGTGCTAAGAAGCGAAACTCGGGGAAGTCAGTCGTCAGTCCTATTCTCACATGGATGCTTTAAATAACATTTAAATTTCAGTTTCATTTTACAGTATAGTAAACCAACACTTTTCTTTTGTTCGTATTTTTTTTGGTTTATAATGTTGAGTGACAGAGATCATAGTTAATTACATAAAAAAGTAACTTTTTTCTACTGTGATGACAGTAAAATATGTTAAAATTATACTGTATGTTGATAAAACTATAAAAATAACAAATACAAATCTTGTATACACTTGTGTATTTGTTTCCCCCATCTCTCTCTCTCTCTCTCTCTCTCTGTCTATGAGGGAAATTTAAATGTGAGAGTCTGGAAACGAGATGTTAGCGGTCGGGTCGGGAAGGAAATCATTCTGAGCAGATAGCAGATGTACACAGAGTGAATTTTAATCAGGAGCGGGATTAAAATAACAGCCCCATGCAGACCTCTAGTCTGACCCCTTGCATAGCTGATGTCCCAAAAGTTTCCTCTTACACCACAGCAATATCCCAACAATTACAAGTTTTATTTATTAAAGAATAACAAGTCATACTTTTTATCCATTTACAGTTACATTTAATGTTCAGTGAAACAAGTTAGTTCCTGTTGTCACTTACGTTACAGCAGCTATAAACACTCGTTCCCTCACCAGCCTCTCTTTATTCTCTCTCTTCAAGTCAATAAGACAAAAACAACGCTGCTGTGAATGAGCCGTTGCTATAGAAACGATAAGGTATTAGAAGGAGTGCATTAATATAAGCTTGATGTCACTTTACAACACTCTGGGCTTTCCTGAAACTTTGCTGTTGATCTCTTGTTTATAAGTCGAGGGCTTTCGGGGCTGCGTCTCCATCAGTAAAGATATATTGGTAATTTTAAACTAAATGTTACAGCTGTATTGCTAGAAAATCTAAAAAGACACTGTGGGCCTTCGGGACTAAACATTGTTAAGTAGTGAACATTGTGTAGTGTGTGTGTGATGAAATGTAAATGTGTGTAAATTAGAGCAGGGACTGAAGGAAGCGAGTGAACGCTCGCTAAGGGAATGAGAGCGTGATGATGAATCTGCTTTCTCTCCAAATTAAAGCACGGGGTTTAGTCAACAGTCTAACGCTGATCTGAATATCAGCTTTATTCACTCAGATCCGCTCTGTGTTTCAGTACTGGTCTGATTATTTCCACGCCTCTGATCCTGACAGTAATGAAGTGCGAGCTCTGACCGAGGTCTCGCGTCCCTCCGTTTCACGCCCGTGTTTCCTGCCTTTACTGTGTGTGAAAGGAAAGAAGTCTCCACACCAGGAGGGGGCAGTAATCTATATTCATTGCAGAAAGACAAAAGCAGTGACTCAAATCTCTTCCTAATGCACTTTATACTGTTATAAAATACTGATCTACTTTTTATAAACCTACATATCTCTATTTATATTTTACATCTTACTTCCTTAATAATATTATCCTATTAATATATATTTATTAAATTTGATGTTATGTGTACTATCTAAGTTATTTATTTATTTTAAATGAAATTGTTAGTTTGTTTAAATTAACATTGGAATGTTTTTTTAAACATTTAAATTTTATTTGGTTATTTGATGGAATGATTGGTTATTCATAAATTACGTTAAATATGTATTTGTTAGTAAACAAACAGACTTACAGCATATTATTTTTTTATTTATTCAAAAAGTATTAATATACATTTTCATTTATTTTTTGGTTTTACCTTTTATTTGTTTATTTTGTGGTACTGAAGTGGGATTTTGTCTCGTTCATGTCATTAGCACACTGTAACATCACTCGTCTTCAGTAAGCGCTTTATCGGGGAAGTGAGAGGAAACCGGAGAACCTGGAGGAAACCCAGACGGACGCAGGGAGAAGATGTGAAACTCTGAAGCTCAGGATGGAAGTGAGACCCTGGAGCTGTGAGGTGGAAATCCTCCCGCTGTAACACCGCAGTATTAAACTCGCTATTTAGCGCAGCAGAGCCTAGTGTCGTTCCCCGTTTTCTTTTTTTAATATAAAACTGTCGTTGTATTCTGTTCTGTTAAACACACGATACAGTAAAGACTTTAAAGAGCAGCATGAACACAATTAACTTTACAGATCAAATGTAGAGTTCCTGCAGTTCACCTTTTAGTCACCTTGATGAAGAACGAACCATTTCACAGTTTTGATCCTGAAATGATTTTTCTTTATAGTGAATGACGTCGTTATGATTAAAGCCCTGAGTGTAAACACACAGGAGGAGTTGTACATCACTGCAGCACAACCACTTCATCACATCGGCTTTAAGAAGCTTTTCAGCTTTATTCCTCATGAAAGACACTCTAACAAATCTAATTTCATTTCACTCGTGCCTGCATGCTCATTAATGTGAGACATTTCTGCTCTCATCTCGGTTTAAAAGCAGTCTGGCCACGTCGCTTTTCCAACATCCTGCCGATACTTGAAACATTTTTGGCCGAAGATGAGTCGCTTGGCAGCGGATTCTCCGTTTCTGCGCTCACTCTTCCCACGGCTGCAGCCCAATTATCAGTTTTTTATTTATTATTTTTTTTCCCCAAGAAGCAAGCCGAGTGATTTGTCAGGAGATGTTCCTCTGATTCTTTTTCTTTCCGTGGGACACGAGGAAGCGCTGCGTAACGAGCTCCGGCTTCTCTGTGTAACGATGTCATTTAGTCTCACCGCTGTGTTCCGCTCTGACTCTGCACAAACTTTTCCTTTAGATTCGCCTTAAAAAGTTACTTCATTATTTTATTTCCGAGTCACTAAGTAACTTTCGGACTCGCTCAGCTTCTCTTCTTTGCTTTGTTTGCTTTATTATTATGACACGTCTGTGTGCACTCTCACAACGCACCACAAATTATACTGTAGTTTTTATTTTTACTGTAAAACCGTGTTTCACTTCATTATTCTGCAGGAACTTTGTTCTCTCTGTGCATTACTTCTTTCATTAAGACACGTCTCAGCGCACAGACGATAAAATCAGTGTGTTTCAGAGAAGAAGAACACAGAAAGTAGCTTGTGTGTGTGTGCGTGTGTGTGTGTGTGTGTGTGTGTGTGTGTGTGTGTGTATTAATGGTGTATAAAAACATTCCTCTCGGCTCAGACTCTTGTCTCTTTGTGTTTCACTGGAAATTAATGATTTAGTTCATTAAAGTGAAGTTTAACTCGGCGCACTCGTGAACTTTCTCGTTATTTAAGGAAATAAGACGAAGCCTTCATGATGTTTAATTTATATCACTATAAAGGCTTCTTTATTCTCTCTGGTGTTTTGCATCACTATACTGAGTAAATAAGTACTTTTATGTGTATTTGTGAGGAGTTTCTTAAGAATTGTGTTTTATTAGGACAGAAAATCCTTCATTTATTTAATCTTATTTGATTAATCCTTTATTTGTTTATTTGTTTGTTTGTTTGTTTTTCTTATACTGAAGTGCTAAATCATTCTTGGACTTTTTCTGTCTCGTTTATTTACTGTGACAGTTGTGGAATTATTCATTAGCAATTCATTAGCATATGTAACAGATAGTTTGAAAGAGTTTAAAAGTATGTAATTAATAGAATAGTTTATTGTTGTAAAATGATCTTTCATTAGTAAAGCGTTTGCGTTCTCTGTGTTGTGTTTAGATTATTAAGACTCGCTGTAGCTGAATAAATATCATTATTGATTATAGACTGTATTAATGCATTATTATATTAAACTAAGAGTCAGGTTTAGTTTATTAGCACACGGCTGTGTTCAGTTAAAGTCAGACTCGTGTCGATTTACCCATCAGCTCTGTGATGAAAATGAAAATGAAATAGAGCGTGTATAATTAATAACTCTATAGGCTCAGGACACGTCGTGTGTGATGTGTAATGGTGTACGTATAAACGCTATATAACAGCTGTAATCAGAACTGTAAAGATAATGACCTGGTGTGTGTCGCACATGTAACTCACACTTTAATCTCACTGAACAACCACAATTAACCCCTTAAACTCTGATTATTATTCACGTCTTCATCTTACAGCACGTTGTTCAGTAACGGCACTGAAACAGACAGGAAGTTTCGAGTTTCTGAAATCTTACAAAAGCACATTTACTCGTGTAAACTTCCCCATCAGCTCTGTTCTGTTCATGTAAACTCACAAAAAAACCATGTCACATCGACGGTGTTTCTTTTAATAGCGCACTGCTGCTGAATTCTGCGTTCTGATTGGTCAGAAGGTGTTGATTAATTTTCTATAACAGCAGCTCTGACAGTAGTGCAGCTGCAAATCACAGGTTTATATGAAAGGTGCAATAGTCGAAGTTTTAACTTGTAAAATAACACAGAAAAAAGTGTAGAACATGATAAAAGATGAAGTTTAAAGCCATGACCTTAGCACAAGTGCAGCTGAGAATATCTGTTCAGAAAACTGCGTTATGGTCGGGAATGCTTGTTTGTGTTTGATTAGGCTTCTCGTCAGTCATTTTATAGACACGCCCCCAATGACCCTTTACTCCGCCCCCAATCTCAGTCTCAAATCAGCAAACGCCCAGCGCAGCCTGATAATCACTCTGTGCTCCAGAAAAACCTAACCACAGGAAAGGCAGTAAAGGCAGAATAAACAGAGGCTGTGTTTTTCCATGATGGAGTGATTTATTACTGGTGATGAGGATGAAGCCGGACACAGAATGACCAGCTTTACATAAAAAATCTTTTTTTGTTTCCTTACAAAGAAAAAAGGACAGCGACTGCACTGGTGAACATCCTCATAAATCACCATGAGGGGAATTTTGTGTGTTTATAGAGTTATAACTCAAGCAGTTTAACTTTTAGAGACCTACTCTCAAAAAACTTTTTTACTTACTGCACCTTTAATGCACTCGTTCTAATACTTTATTGATTCTATAGTAACAGTTCATTCAGAGAGATGAGTACGGAGAACACTCCACATAAACAGATTAAAAAACATGTAATTGTTGATATGGTGAAGTTTTCTGTAAGGAGATGTTTATTTAACATTTAAGGAAGGAGTCTCCAGTGTCAGTACTTTGTAACAGTCGGAGGTAAAGCTGTAACTTGAAGTTTTCTGAGTTTTGAGGTTTCGCAGTAACAGGACAAGCTGTGTGTTGTTTACGTGTTGTGTTGGTGTGAATTTTAATTTATTGTTGTTTTAACATTTTCATCATTTGATACATTTTTTTTAATCCAGAATGTTTAAGCTGAACAGATCACGGTTAAACGTCTTGTTGGTGCAACTTTACTGGCTGCTCTGCATTTACTTTAAACACTAAATCCTGAAATCCTGAAGACTTTATATCTCATCGGAGTGGTGTGTGAGTAATCAGGTGGAATGACGTTACAGTCTCTCTCTCTCTGTCGCTTTATTTGTGTATGCTGACCGTGTCCTGGTGTAAATGTGAGATGTTTGAGCAGAGAGGACGCAGAGAAGCAGAGTAATGAATACACAAACACGGGTTTATTATAAAACTCCTGACTCGGCTGTTTAATGTTGTGTAACTGCAGATCCACCTGTAATCCTCAGTCCTGCGCTGATTTTACCGCCAGTGATTAATCTACCGTCTCTTATTCAGGTCACTGAGCGACTCCCACATACTCACACACACGTCTGGCTTCTTTAAATTGTGTGTAGTGTAAACTTTTTACAGTCAAAACCCAGTTTTCAGACTCACATGAAGGTTGGGAGATGTACTGAATAAAACTAATGCAAGAAAGAAAAAAGAAAAAAATACATGAGCTGGATCATTGTAATCATTCATAATAAGCACCACTGCTGTCATTTTTACAGTGAAGAGAAAAGTTAGCGTCCAAAATAATGATTTATTTACAATCCTGCAACATGACAACAATCCTATTCAAATTCAACAGGAAATATCTTTCTTTTTTTGTAGGAAATAAATCTTTGATTTCTGTATTTTTTGTGATTAATGAACATCACAGAAGCCAAACTCAATAACTCTCATGTTGCTATAAAATGCATTTAATTTTTATTTTGTCTGAATGTGATGCAGACTTTTGCACTTATTTTTCTTGACTTAAACTACTATTTTTGGACAGCGAAATATTTTGCGTTTCTTTACCTTATGTATTAAAAATATTTTTGATGTTGTCAAAGAGGAACACTCCTGAATAAATAAAAAAAAAACCTGCAAACTACTTTTATAGTGTACACTATATTATATAAAATATCTAGAAAAGTGTATTTCTATCAGAAAGGATTCCAACAGGAGGCTTTTTTGGAAACTAAGAGCCTTTAATTATATAACAGATTCTGAGTCTGATTCCTCTCAAGGTTTCTTCCTCATATCGTCTCAGGGAGTTTTTCCTCACCACCATCACCTCTGGCTTCCTCATTAGGGACAAATTTATAAATGTAAAATTTATATCCTGAATTTATATATTTCTGTAAAGCTGCTTTGTGACAATGTCCGTTGTTAAAATGCTATACTAATAAAACTGAATTGAATTGACTTGAATGAAGAGAGTGTGCTGTAACTGGGAAAGAGTTCAGTACAAACTCCCAGATTATTATTGCTCATTATTTTCTTCTAAAATTCACAGAACGCTAGAATTGGGCCGTGTTGTGGTATAAATCATTGTACTGCGTTTTGCAGCAGTTAGTGCGGAAATGATTTGTTTGTGTGTTTTGCAGAACTGACTTTCCCTTTCACTGAGGTCACGACTTCATTAACACGGAAGACTGATTTCCTCCGAGCTGATAATCAACAATGAAAAAGTCCTGTAATTGAATTATGAGCTAAAGTTTGCTGCCTGCAGTTGATCGAGCATGCACGAGCTTTGGAACGGTGCTAAATATAAATTTAATTTACTGTTATTATATCATCATCAGCACACATTACTGCATACACATGAAGCAGAGCTGCGTTCTCCAAACAGAGCGCTAAAATATTTACTGTGCCCTGCATAGCGTCTGTAAACACCTACAATTACATTTTTAACTCTGTGCTCTTCTCTAAGGAGCTAAATTACTTAAAGAGTCGTTTATCAGAGTCTCTCTGTCTCTCTCTCTATCTCTCTCTCTCTCTCTCTGTCTCTATCTCTCTCTCTCTCTCTCTCTGTCTCTATCTCTCTCTCTCTCTCTCTCTCTATCTCTCTTCACCTCCTGACTTCAGGGCAGAACCAGAGCTTCTTTATTTGACAAATGTGGTGAGGATTCGGGAATTTTAACTTAAATTTAACTTATGTACAACAAACGTACCACATTCTCCTGTACTCAGCAGTGGTTCTTCAAAGGTTCTTTAAAGGTTCACTGCAGAATTAAAGGTCCACTTGGAAGCTAGGGATACACGCTGTTGGAAGAACCCTTCTATACAGAGGAACAGCTGTAGAACACTTAAGTTTAGGGTTCTATTATTTAAGAGTGTAGGAAAATCCCTATATGTACAGCCCTCCAACTCCTAAACTTCATGGGTTCTTAAAAGGTTCATTAGACAAGTAAGGGTTCTTAGCTTCCAAAAAAGGGCTTCTACCTGGAATCCTTTTTGTCAGGGAAAGATTCCAGCAGAACCTAAGAAACTTCAGTTCTAAAGTTTCTTAGGCTCTGCTGGAATCTTTCCCTGACAAAAAGGATTCCAGGTAGAAGCCCTTTTTTGAGTGGAAGAAAAATCCATTTGAATGGTGCTCTAACTCCTAACTCCTCCAATCTTGAAGGGTTCATTAGAGATGTTAAGGTTCTTGGCTTCCATAAACTGTTCTACTTGGAGTCCTGTTTGATTGGGAAACATTCTGCAGGAAGTCATTTACGGGTTCCTTCAGAGGAAAGGAAGCTACAAAGGGTTCTATATTTTCTAAAAATGAGAGTGTAGAACTTTTACACTTTTCAGAAATTTCAGTCTTAGAAAAGGATTCTTCAAGGGTTCGTTAGAGAAGTAAGGGTTCTTAACTTCCAAAAAACTGTTCTTCTTGATGTTTATTCAGGATTTAATCCTCCTGCAGCCTCCTCCATAAATGTATCCTGAATACTTTAGTGGCATATCTTTATTTTTATTTATTTATTTATTTATAAATTTGTCAGTGCTTTTTTCTTTTGACCCCGCCCACATCGAAGCCTAACCTCAACTCTCCTAACATTTCATCCGACTTGAGTCGTGTGCGCTGTTACAAATTTCCAACTGTGAGCCCAACTGTGAGATTACGTTGTCATATACTGTATGTTTGTATCCCATAATTCCACACGAATGTCAGCGTCAGGTTTTCACGCTAGCGACGGAGTCACAGTTGTCACTGAAATCCGAGACGCCGAAACCGAAGGAGGAAAAGAGTGCGTCAGTGTGAAGCAGCCTCTCGACTCGAACTGTTCGGCTGTTTCACTGTCGTCACGTCTCACCGAGAGCTCGCTGGTTCCCATGACAACTGCATTTCTCACTGCTCTGAATAAGTGTGTGTGTGTGTGTGTGTACAGAAAAAGAGCTGCAGTGCTTCTGTCATGTGAAGAGAGCATCAAAGAACTCAGCTCTGAAATTCTGAAGCCTCATAAAACAATGTCTGTTTGAACGTGTAGTGTAGAACATAAGAAACATCAATAAACCAAAAACCATGACATCGAGCAGAGGAATGATATGATAAACCTCACTAGGATAAACGACAAATCACGATTTTCAGATAGGACGTCATGTATAAACGCTAAATAACATCATACAGCTCAGCGTTCAGAGAATAGTTCAGCGTTCAGGGAGGATTTAATAATTTTAATAAAATCACACACATCAGCACTCAGAGCTCAGGCGTAACTACTGACTTCAGCGCTGTTCAGAAGTTACGTGAGAGTTACGCACTCGGGGGCGGAGTTTGTCTAAAACAGGGGCGTGTCTCAGTTACGCTGGATTCTGATCTTGAGCTTAAGTGCATGTTTCTTGCGTGATTTCGGCTCGAGTGAGGAGCAGCGTTAAGTCCAGCGCCACCGTCTGACAGTTTGCTGTAACTACAATAACCACGCTGTAATTGATGTTTTATCTGTAAATACACTCACACACACTATGGAACATCATTCAAGGACAATATTAAATACATAAATATCTCATTATTCATTAATTTATAATATCACTTTAAGCTGATCTGGAGGAGGGAAAAAGAAGTGCTATTCTCTGTGCTGCTGAATAATGAGTGTGGAAGCCATTTTGTTCAATTAAACCAGTGATTAATGTGAGAATTACAACTAGCTCTATTCATACAGTGATATATTGTTGATATGCGAGACTCCTGTTAGATTTATTTGAACTCTTGTCATCTTCTCATTCAGATAATCATCCTATTAGTCTTTTATTTTAAATTTTTAAAATCACATCACATTACATTTGAAAGAAAGTAGTGTGTAGTGGATAAAACTGTAGGTGTAAGTGTGAAATACTCTTTAAGGTTTTATCACAACATGTAAAGAGCTGTACATTACAGTAAAAAGCTGTGAATAATGATGAGTTGATGTGAATGTACTCCACTGCAGGTTGTAGAAGCTCAGCTGTGGATAAGTTGTTGTTAAATGTACAATATAAAAGAATATTACTTTCTTACTCCCTCACACTGGATATGAGATGTTTTTTTGTGTTTTAACTGCTACCTTTTGGCCTGAGATGCATTTATCCACTCAGGAGGAAAAGCCCTTCCATTTAGCACTCTAAAGGACGTGCCACTTAAAACATTAAACGTTCCATTTCTGCATTTTTTAAATATATTTCTGAATCACAGCCACTCATCTGACCTGTAATTGCTGCGACTCATAATAAGGACCGAGCCTTGTGATTAGTGATGCTTAACTCTCTGCGCCGGCTTTTAGGAAACGGGGCGGGTTTTTTCGAGCCCATCGGGTCAGGAACCTCTAATTTTGTGATTCCAGCATTAATGCAGCTTGTGGTGGAAGAGAAGAAAACAGTGAGATAAAGCTGTGGATGTGAGCTTTTACAGGCGAGACGACGGGCCGCGGGAGTCAAACAGGAAACCGGAGAGCTGCAGCGTGGAGCGACGCCGCCGACGGTCTGGTCGTATCCACACTCTTAGACTTTAATGCGTTTATATTACACACATGTGCACGGGGACGTGATGGGAAGAGGTTCTCGACAGAAAAACACTTCTTTATTGTTTAACCAACAAAATAACAGGCACTGTTCCAAAATCAGCTTCTTCAGTCATTTTCATAATATCATAAATCATAAATCCAACAATAATCTATATTTTGAGAAATTCCTCTGTAATAAGCTTCTAATTAGGAACATGGAATCATCTAGAAACTGAAGCCTTTAGCTGTGAATATATAAACAAACTGGTTTAGATTTTGTTTAAAAATACACTGTGTGGTTTTAATGTGTTTCACTCTAGTTAGTGTGGTTTATACGGATTATAAAGTAAATTGACGTGTATATCACAAAGACATAAATGGACATATGTTTATATCTCAGAGATATATGACATGATGTAAATGTGAAGTGGGCGGAGCTTAAAGCCTTCTTGAAAGTTGCTATATTTCAGATAACGCAGTGGTCGAGAAATGAGTGCAAGAAAATGAAAATCACTGAAATAAACATTTTTCTGTTGTTTTGATATTTTTATTGCTAAAATTCAAGAGAAGCTGTGTTCTAGATGTGATTTATCCAAAAATCTGAGACAGAGAGAGACAGAGAGAGAGAGAGAGTAACAGTGAAAGTAACAGTGAAACAGAGAGTAACAGTGAAAAGACAACATGTGTATAAAACATCAAAGAAAAAAGTGGTAAAAAGGTCTTGAATATATTCCCCGCCTTTTTTTAAATTAGAAGTTAAACCTTAAATTTTCTGCATCTGCAGAGTATTAAACTTCCCCAGTGCCCACATGTGGCAGAATTCTGGTAACCTTCGGGTCATTTTAGAGAAAGCGTATTCAGCTTTGAGTCTGGCTTTAACTAACGCTGTGAGCATTTTGTCAGCATCCTGAGTCCCTCCCCCTTGCGTTGTGTTTCTCCTTGTAAGCCAGACAGCGAGCTTGGCCTGACCCATTATGAAGTAAAGTAGTAAAACAACAGATTTTTGCTTTGAGACGTACTTTGGCCCATCTGTGTACAGGTGTTCCATCCATGTGACTCCCAAACGGCTGCACCAAGCTCTCAGCAGTGAGAACAGTCTGTGTAGTCTCTCACAACGCAAGAACACGTGGTCTACAGTTTCTTCCCTACCACAGAAGAGACACTCTGCCCCATGCACCATCCACCACTGCAGATCAGCTGTACACTTCTCTATAGGCGGCTTGTACAGGGACAGAGACAGACCGAGAGAGAGAGAGAGAGAGAGAGAGAGACCGAGAGAGAGAGAGAGAGAGACAGAGAGAGAGAGAGACATAAGTATATTGGAATAAATTGGAAGTATATTTGTATATTTAACAGAATTCACTGTTTACATTTACTCAGATGTATATTCATTCAGATGTTTACAATATATTTTTCACTCTGTTTATTTATATCTATTTATTACAAGTAGACGGCTGTTACCTTCATAAAAAATCTGTTCTATATTGCACTGACTGCACTGACCGTAAACACTTGATAAGAGAGAAGAGAAACGGTATTTCGATTCCTCTGTATGTATGCACATGTGGTGGCATTGACAAATAAAGAACCTTGAACCTTGAGACAGAGAGAGAGAGAGAGAGAGAGAGAGAGAGAGAGAGAGAGAGAGAAAGAGAGAGAGAGAGAGAGAGAGAGAGAGAGAGAGAGAGAGAGAGAGAGAGAGAGAGAGAGAGAGAGAGAGAGAGAGAGAGAGAGAGAGAGAGAGAGAGAGAGAGAGAGAGAGAGAGAGAGGGAGACAGACTGAGAGAAAGACCAAGAGAGAGAGAGACAGATGGAGATGTGTTGTTTCTCTGTGCTGTAATCATGTTGTAATCCTGCGGTATTAAATATTTAGTATTTAGTATTTAATATTTCTCAGGCTCCGCCCCCTCGTCACCTCCTGCCCTCTTTTTGTTATTTTCACATCACACTTATATTTTAAATCTCTCTTCTACCAATTACACGCTCAGATGCTTTTCCTGCATTCGCTAAACTCTCAGCGCTGTTCATTTCCCGAGGCCGTGTGCTGGAACGAGTCGCATGATGCAGTGAAACACTTCGACACGTCTCGGCAGCGTTACACGCAACGTACACACGTGTGTTTATAATGTTTCCTGTTGAGCTGCTGTTAAATCTGCATGCTGAGAAAAATCTGTTTACTGACGTGAGCGTAACCGCAATCAATATCCTCTTCTGATCTCAGCAAAAAAAAATAAATAAATAAATAACTAAACAAATGTTCGATATAAAAGCGTGTGTGTCGGTGTAAACACTAATCAGTCACACTGACCCTGAGGAGCTGGTGACGAGCTATTTATTTTTTATTTATTTATTTTTGGAAATGTATTTTAAATGTGTGAACGTTTCTGCATGTAAAAGATGATTGTGGAAGAAATTGTAGAAATAAATTCTCTTCTGTTTCTTTTGCTATACAGCACAGAGTACAACAGCGCTGTAATGACTGTTTAATAAACGTGTAATAACGTGTTAATAAATAGTAATAACAGTGTAATATAGTGTGTTAAGTGTAATATAACCTTCATCATCATCTACTTTATTTCATAAAAGTTTATAAAACTTTATGTTTGAATTTTCAGGTGTAAGTTTACATGTAGAATAATAAATATGGAAAAGTTTAAAAAAGTTACCAAAAAAATGTCTGTGTTTAATCAGCTTCATCTCACACCGAAAATATGAGAAAACTCTAATCTCTGATTTTGCTCTGTTCATTTATTATTTATTTACTATTATTTATATTATTTATATTTTTATGAGTTTAATATTTTTTTAAAAAATCATTCAAATATTTAAGACCAAACGTGAGTTTACACTTTTTTTTCTTTTTCTTTCTTTTTTTTTTTTTAACAAGATACAGATATTAACTTTCACAGTTATTTTTGTTATTTAAAAAAACTCTTAATGATAATAATAATAATAATAATAATAATAATAATAATAATAATGCTGCATGAATTTATTCAGAAATAAATAATAAATTAAAATAATTTGCGCTCCTTGTTGACTTTAACTGCAGAAGTGTGCATTGTTTCAGTCGTGTGTGTTTATAACGTGTCGAGTTTTCCAACTTTTTTCACGACTAAATTTTCACATTTTTAAGGTTAAAGTTATCAGTTGTGACTTTTCGAAGAATTTCATACAAATTAAGTTTCCACCCGTAATTTAACTTTTTGCCAAAACTGAGTCATACGATGGGGTGTGTGTG
>CM040460.1:429420-441216 GCA_022758105.1 Pangasianodon gigas
AAAATAAAACATCACGGAAAAAAGGAAACTCAGTTCCAAGATCCTCCGAGAGCTGTGATTTCAGTGATTTCAGTGATTTCAGTGTTTTTCGTACCTAAAGTAACAAAATGTTATTGAAAAGAGACGAGTTTATCATAAAACTGCAATGTTGATTTGAATTAAAAGTTTTTACACACTTTTTTATGATTATTCCATTTAAGGTCAAAGGTCATGTAAAAGTATATGAATAAACAAATGTATGCAAATATATTTATATATTTATGAAAAATATTTCATGTAATTCCAGTTTAGAGAAGTGATGGTGGATATATAAATTATGAAATATAAAAATTTATATTTAGAAATATTTTGAGATTTAAGGTTTTATCTGACTTCTTTGGCAATAAAATAAAAAATAAAAGTTTTACACCAAAATATTAATTAAAAATAAAAAACTATAAAATAATAATTGAGAGTTGCACCTAAACATATAAATATATATATAAAATATATATATAAGGGTTTATATAAGCATATGTTTTAAATATTTCATAAAGGTATGTATGTTTTAGAGTAAATAATAAATGTGTATTTTTTTTAAATAAGTGTTAAAGTGTATTTAGGCAAAAAAAGATTTTTATGGTAAATTATATATATATGTGTGTGTGTGTGTGTGTGTAAAATATATAATATATTAGTATATTGAACATCATTTTTTTAAAGTATTGTATTTTATATAAGTATATACGGCATGTGCTGTGCTTTAGGATAAATATGAAAGGTGTATATTTTATATAAATTTATATAATAGTGTTTTTGTTTTTTTGTTTTTTTGTTTATAAAAGTTATTCCTGAAAACATAATGGAGGCTTTTTGTAATGTTTCAGACAATATTTACAAAATAAAAAATAAACTGGCTTTTTTTTTTCATTTGTACTTCATTTGTCATATATTTGTAAGAAATTTATTATTTTTATGTCATTTTTCTGTATAAAATGTATGACGGATAGCAGTGTTAGTAAGACGCTGGGCCTGTTTTCCTTAAAAAAAAAAAAACAACTAAATACTAAATAAATAATATTCCATTTTGTTTTAAAATCTTTGACAGAATGTACGAATAAAAACAAGACAGAAATGTCAGAAAAGTACAGAAAAGAAAATATTACAACGTTGATGCTAACGTTAAACTTTCTCACATATCTGATTACACTCCATTAAAATTACGCTTATCGTGTGTAAAAACTACGCTGTAATTAACGTACTCACTAGAGTGATGTTAATAAATTAGTGTTATTACATGTTGATAAGTAGCGTATATTAGAGATTAGCGATTATTTATTATGAAATGTTGCTTTTCTGCTGTAAAATATTTACTGTATAAATGTGTAGATTTTAGGTTTTAGTACAGATCTGAGAAAAACACACATTCCGTCCTCATGACATGATGATTAGCCGTTTTTTAGCTAATATATATTTTTTCCACCACATAATGTTTAAGAAAAAGAGTAGCGTGCGTCTGACGCAGGTCTAAAAGCGGTTAAAAACACGTCTCTCTGCGTGCGAGGAGAAAAAGGCGGCTGATGGAGGAGAGCTGAAGCGTTCCTGCTGAGAAATCTCACACAGCAGCAGGAAGCAAACAGCAATTACAAAGAGCATGTTATTGCGCTGAGGCGTTAAGTGAGGAAGTTTCCCCTGTAGCATCGTTCAGCCGAGATAATGATGGAGTCAAAGAGCACGAATCTGTCCAACATGGACGCCGAGGGATGGAGAGAGAGCCGGAGAAGGATGATGGGACGATAATTCCTCAATATCCGGAGGCACTTCGAGGAAATGCTTTAAAGAATAAAATGTCTCTGTTAGCGCTGGGTTCAAAAGTCCAACAATAATATTGATTTTATTTTGTTGTTTGTGTGAAACGTCTGGTCTCTGAGATTTAAAACCATCCTCCACATGCTAGTCCTGATTATTTACCAGCGTTGATTAATTCTCTCTAACAGCAGCTCTGACAGTAGCGCAGGTTTATATTAATGCGCTCGTTCTAATACGTTATCGTTTCCATAGCAACAGCTCATTCACAGGGACGTGTACAGCGCACACAGATTTAAAAAATCTTACAGAACTCTTAACATTTATGGAAGGAGTCTCCAGTGTCAGCGCTTTGTAACAGTCAGAGGTAAAGCTGTAACTTTAGGTTATCTAACATCTTCAGGACAGAGGAGTTTACGCTTCTTTGCGGTTTCTCAGTAACATGCGTAACAAGCTGCGATTTATTTTCTCTTATTAACTTCAGGAGAGAGAATAAAGAGAGGCTGGTGAGGGAACGACTGTTTATAGCTGCTATAACGTAAGCGACAACAGGAACTAAGTTGTTTCAACATTAAATGTAGCTATAAACGGATAAAAAGTGTGACATGCCATATATATACCATGTTTAATAAATAAAAATAGTAATTGTTGGTAAGTTGCTGTGGTGTAAGAGGAATAAAACATCAGGGACGTGCGGTTAGAGGAAAACAATCCACTTCAGTTTCAGGCTGCAACAAACCACCGTGCTGTTGATTATTTTCATCAGAATAATGTTAATGTTAATTTTATTCTGTTACTATTATCTTTGACCAATCAGAGATCTGCACAATTTTTAGCTCCGCCCACAATTCAGCACACAGTCAGCGGGGAAATAACGACAAAACTGTTCTCAGTACATGTTACAACTGTCATGGCTTTCAGTAATGAATGTAAAGAGTCAAAACACCTGAGTAAAATCATTAACTAATTATAAAACACATTTATAAAGCATGATGACACACACACACACACACACACACACACACATGAAGGGTAAATGTGAGACTCATCCAAGCCGGGTTCTTGTGATTCATTCGCTACTCGATCACTGTGAAAATCCCATCATGCTTTGCAGTAACGCAGAAAAAAAATGAAGAATAGAAGCTTATTTAAGAAAATAATAATAATTTGAAGAATCTGGATTTGATTTGTTTTCACTCGTCCACTTCACGGGTTCTTTCTGCAGGTTCTACACTCTTTTACATTACAGAACCCTTTGTCTGTACCTCAGGGGAACCCTTAAAGGTTCTAAAGAGTGTTTCTCTATCACAAGGTGTTCCAAGTAGAACCTTTTCTTAAAGAACCTTTAAAGAACCTTTTTTTAAGCTGTTCCCTAAAGGATGAAGCAAAGAATCTTTAGGGATCTAGATTTAATCTTTCTCTATCTTTAAAAAAGGTGTAAGTTGTGTATAGTTCTATAATCTACAGTATTATATATATTTCAATATCTGGATTTCACGCAACACAAATCTAAAAAAAAAAGGCAGTGTTTAGAAATGTCTGTACTGTGGGTTCTCCAGATATTCAGGTATTTTTACTGTTTCAGGCAAAGTATGTGTGTGTGTGTGTGTGTGTGTGTGTGTGGGTTTAAATTTATAAATTATAATAAATTTAACATTTACTAAACACATGCACAAACCATGATGACTGTATGACATCTGTGCATCATAAATATATTTTCAAACTCTATAAAGGTCATTATAAGTGAGAGAGAGAGAGAGTTGAATGTGATGCTCGCTCGCCCATTCCTCAGTGATCTAATGATGTAGTGCAGCTCCTTTTTTTGACCTGAAAGTAGAGAGGTGAAATAAAAGTGCTTCTCAAAGCAGAAAGGAAGTTGTGTTAACTTTGCTAAAAACAGCGCTCGTCTCGGTGACACTGCGGCGCTGGAGTTTGGCCGAACTCCAGACGAGACAAAAGGCGAGCGATAATTCGGGTGAGTTTTAGCGCTGTGATTAGCCGTAGCAGAACAGCTGGACTGTACAGATACTATTTCTGCAAGCCTCCGAAGGATAAACACGACACACGTCGCTGTGATTTATGGAGCGCGTCCCGGACCCGGCGGCCATTATTCCCAGTGAAAGGCGCAGAGCATCATGGGAGGAAACGTGTCTATGTCCATAATGCATCTTTTCACAGGTAGGTGGCAGGAAATGTAGCGTTTTTTCTCTCTGCTTTCTTTCAGGAAAATCATTTCAGTTTGATGAACTGTCTCCTCCGTAATGCGCTCTGTTCGCGTGTTTGCTCGGAGGTAAATTATTGCGGTCGTGAA
Organism: Pangasianodon gigas; assembly: GCA_022758105.1. Taxonomy (NCBI): domain Eukaryota; kingdom Metazoa; phylum Chordata; class Actinopteri; order Siluriformes; family Pangasiidae; genus Pangasianodon; species Pangasianodon gigas. The sequence continues at coordinate 433,517 of CM040460.1, forward strand.
CAGAAGCACGTCTTTTCCTGCTTTCACAGCGAATAATCCCGAGCATGATTAATTTGCAGATTTCCCTTTCTGCTGATTTTCTTCCCTGCAGTGGTTCTGTGTTATTTATTTATTATTTTTTATTTAGGTGTCAAGACAAGCATTTCAGAACAAAGATATGTCAAATATAATTAATAGGACCTATTCAGAAGTGCTGTAGCAGAGAAAAAAGGCAGAACAAGCTTTTAAAGAACATGCATTTAATATCGCACGCTTTGTTTTCCATGTTCATGCACCAAACTAATTAATTGAACCTTGATAAATAAGTGGAGTGAAATTTTGTTAATTTGATAATATTTCTCCAAGCACAATGGTTATAATATTGATTACCACAGAGCTGCAGACTATTATAAATTATGCTCTGTGAAAATAAGTCTTTGTTTTGAGTATTTATGAGCGTAATATTTTCAGTAAATTGAAGCTGCACTCTGATTGGTTGCTCAGTTGCCTCTAAGCTCCAGTCAGTGGACGTGTTCAGCTCAGGACTGAAAATCAGCTTTACTTCCCACAAGCACACTGCTGAGCTTCCTGCCCTGACAGCTAACGTGATTGACAGGTGGGTAGATCCGCCTCCTTGTCCTGATTGGTCAGATGATGATGACGATCCATGTTTTTTTTGTGTTTTTTTCTCCTCTGTACAGATATTTTATTAAAGCTACAGAATGTGAGGAGAAACTTCATCAGACACACCCCTCTCTCCTGCCGTAATCCATATAACACCTTCTGCTCCTGTTTAAGATGAATAAGATTATTAGCAGATTATCAGTGACCTCCTCTGTTCTGCTCACTCTTCCTAAAGACAGAACTGATCCGACATCCAATATCTGATATCCGGTATCACTATCGGGCCGATATCAGCGGGAAAAGTGAAGTAAAGGTAAAAAAACCTAATCTGATTTGTCTCAATAAACAAACATTATAACATTTATTTATTAATTTATTTGTTTGTTTGTTTGTTTGTTTACTTATTTACGTATTCATTAATTCTAGATTTGTCGACATTGATTTTATTAGATTTCTAAATAGTTCTAAAATACAGGTTTTCATTTTAAATTGTGGATTTTTTCCACAATTTGCAGTTTGGATGTTATTTATTTATTTGTTTGTTTGTTTGTTTGTTTGTTTAACAGAAAGAGTTTCATTTACATTTTGATTATATTATATTTAGCCATTTTATTTTAAATTGTCTAATTTTTCACGGGTTTTTTTTGGTTATTTCTGTAGCGTAGTGGAGTGTGTGGAGTGTGTGGAGTGTGTAAGCATTTTGAGTGCAGTAATTTTACCTGTCCATCTTAAGTGCAGCACTTCAATTAAAAATCACTTTAAATCTTAGTAGATAAAAGCTTAATAGGTTTCATTATTAGCTTTGTGAAAGAAAAGCAGCATCGTGTGATCTTTAACTCGGACTTCATCATTATTCTTCTTTTTCGAGATCTCAGTGTTCAGTCCCAGTCAGACGTCTGCGTCTCAGCCTCGCCGAGTTTTATATCAAACCTCACTGACCGAAAAAACTTCCTTCACATCAGAGAGCTGAAATGTCACACTGCAGCAGTTCCTCATGGTTCAGCTCCAGGTCCTGCTCTGTTCTCTGTCTACTCACTTCCTCTTGGCTTCATTCTTCATCAGTAGAACCTAAAACTCCATTTTTTATGGCGATGATTCATAAATTTATCTCAGCACTCTTTCTCTTTCTGCTTTAATGAACTGCTTACAGGATATTAAACACCGGATCATATCACGACTTTCGCAAATTAAAATTAAATTAAAACTCTCTCAAAAAAAAACTAGATATCCAGTCCATTAAAGTGACGGCACCGTTTCTCCTCCTCAGGCCGCCTTTCTTTCTTCTGTCTTTAGTTTTTTCAAACGGAGCCCGAGCGGTAAAGACAGTGACAGTCCTTACAGCAGGAAGCTAATTGTCACGAGTCCAAATAACAGAGTTATTAAAAATAAGTCTTTCACACTCAGAATGAATACTCGAGTCCACACTCACGACTGATTCCGGGCTCGTTTGAGGGCGGGGCTTATAATCACAGGTTTGTGTTCACACAGCTGTGGATCAACTGCACAATTCCATGCGTCACTTTTGTGCAAAACAGTAGCTGCTGGGTTTATCTGTTTGCTGTGGGTTTTTATTATTATTTTCGCTTGGTGTAGAACATCACGTTTTGGCTGCGTGGCGTGAGGACAGATTACTTCTCCGCTCAGTGTATTCCTGCCTGACTTACCAAGCCTTTCTATGTGTTTTGCTAGTTTTTGATCGTGTTCTGTTTCCTGGTTTCTTGATTTTTGGATTTGTTTCATTATGTGGTTTGCTGATCCCCTGAATTTCTGCCTGCTTTCTGACCTTTGCGATATTATCTCATGTTTCACATTCTTTGTCAGTTTTTTAATAAACGTCACCTGTAACTGCAGCCATCTCCCCGTTACAGAACTAACAAATTCCCACAATTGTGAACTAATTAAAGAGCTCCAACCCTCTGAAACTCTTCTTCAGTAACCATAACAACTCTTTTCTAACATGACAAATGAAACCAGTCCCGTTTCTCGGCATGCGGCTCAGAGCTTCCACACCTGATGCAGACTGCAGTGTGTTCAGCTGAAGCGAACTCCAGACCAACGTTCTCAAGAGGATCAGGGATCAGATCTGACGGCTTCCAGGCTCGAGAACAGCTTTCACACTTTACCGAACATAACGAACTCATCACTCAAACGGCCCAGAGTCCGGAAAAAAATGCAAGTGTTAAAATGACTTTAAGGCAAGCTCAAGTCTTGGACACTAGAGTCTGATAAAAGTGTTAATTAGAGTTCATTTGAATGCTGAAAAGAACACACAAGTATTCTACTGTATATATGCTAGCTAACAGCCTGCTAGCTAACTGTATAATACTGAGTTAGTGTATGAAATTAATGCACTAGTCCTATGTGACCTCAAGCTCCATGTTCCAGATAACGGAGCTTTAACGTTATATTTATAAACCCGCTCAGTGCATTATGGGTAATAAACACTGATATTAAACACATCTCATTAGATCCAAGTCTGTGAGCTCTAGCATTTGGGATGAAGCCTCACTAGAACACTAACTAGGTGTGATTGGTGGCGTTTGGGACGGAGCCGGGACCATGAGCTCATTCCTGTATTTCATGTTTCTTTTATAAAAGCTTTCTATTCAGCAGTATGTGATTGTGACTCATCTGAACTCTATAGCATTAAACATCAAGGTGCCATTGTCATAATCTTTTCTGGAATAAAAAAAGAACAAGAACGTCAATGAAAATGACATTTAATCCCCAGACATGTAAATCCTCAGGCGTCTAATTACCCCCAGTCCATTACCGTGGACTTTACCTGCTGTGAATAAGAGCTAATTGACTCTGAAAGACCAGATTAGACATAAACATGTCCATCACGGCTATAATTCACACACACACTCCGAGATGGGATTGGACACGGGACATATTTATAGCTCCAACAACGGACACAACATTGTTCTTTAATTTTTTATATCCGTGGATTTACGGCTCTGCTCTAATCAATTCTGGATTCAACCTGCTATTTTTATGGCTCTGAGATGACTGACCTGTTCGACCATCACAAATCTGCCTGTAATTTCTAAATGGTGCGTTTTAAAGCGGCGGTCATGTGACCTATAACTGCATAAACGTGGATGGCAGGCGTTAAGGATTCAGTAAGACTGAGCACAATTACACAGGGATTAAAGACAAAGACACGATAATACCATTAAACTGCAGTCATGTGGTGCTTTATAACGGATTAACATACGAATGAGAGAAAGAGAAAATGAGCAACACCAACCGATCAGAAATAATAATAATAATAATAATAATAATAATAATAATAATACATTTTTAGGGACAAACTTATGCAAATGTGAATAAAATGCATTTACTGAAAAAATACACAACATGTACAAGCAGCTAAAAGAGATGGAGGAAAGAAAGACAGAAAGAAAGAAAGAAAGAAAGAAAGAAAGAAAGAAATACTGGGGGAAAAACAAAAAGAAGCAAAAAAGCAGAAAAAATGTGAGAAAATCTGCAAGGGAAAGAAAAAGAGAGATAGAAGGGGAAAAATAAAGAGAAATAAAGAAAATAAAGAGTAAATTAAAAAAGAGTTGTATAGATTACAGAATTATATTTATAATTATATTTGTAGTGGGCGCTGATAGTGAAACGAGCCGGAGCGAGTGAGCAGCTTGTAACGAAGCGAATCTTCACAGCAAATGTTAAAAGTTAGCGTGAAGTGTGAAGTGAGAACTTTTTTTTATTATTTTTATATTATATCTGGCTTCATGCCTGTATGGGTCAGCTCTGTGTTCATCTGTCGGATCGGCTCAGACTCACGGAACAGAATGAGCTCGTAACACAATCTGTACATCCTACGATGAGAAAATATCGTGGGAGGAAACAGTAATAATGAGAAAAGAAAACGGAACACGTGTCATGTTCTAGCTGTAACACTTTCACTTTGTGATTGCTTCAGACGTTTAGTCCTCTAACCACAACACTTCATTTTAAATCTGATTATGTGTTCGCTCCAACCATGTGCGAGGAACTCGTGTATCATCCGTTCATTCCATACTGTTTTCAAATAAAAAAACAGAAAATGAACAAAGAAGTTTTGTTTTTCTTTTCACTCTATCATCTGACATCCATGGCCTGGAGCCAAGAGAGCAAAACTGGCCATGCTGTCTGGGTGGGAGGGGCATAATCTCTCTCCCCTGTCAATCACAGCAACACTAGCCAATCATGGGCATCTGTAAGCTCATGTATGTGGAAGAGGGCTGATAGCGCTTTCCTGCGAGTGTGTTACGCTGCTGTGTGACGCAGCAGGAGCAGCAGCTCGTAAAAAGATGCAGAGGTTGTCTTCATGTGTCTCAGAGGAAGCATGCGTTAGCCTTCACCCTTCAGCTGGCTAGCGGGAGGGAACTGGCCAAGACCAAGAAAAAAAACCTAAATAAAATGTTTTCTATTCTTAACAGTAAAATGGGAAATAATAAGAAATACAGAAGAAATACAAAAATCTAAAACATTTTTTTTAAAAGGCATCTTTTAAAAACTGTCATCCAGACACGCAAAAGTCACCAGCAGGGGGAGATGTGAGGAGATGAACTGGGAAGACGCAGGGAAAAAACTGAAAGACATCGGAAAGACGGAGCCGTATACGGATGTCATGGTTTAAATGTTCGCTGATGGAGGGATGTACACTGATATGTCTGTCATTCCACTTCACATCAGTGTAGAGAAACATTCCGCCATCCGCAGATTTTAACGAGACCACAGTTTGAGAAGGAAAGGACGAGTGGACGACAACCTGCTAGAAACGTCCAGGTCGATAAATGAGATGAAACTGTTGGGCTACAATATCACATGGAAGTCCACGAGTGTGTACGAGTGTAAAGCAAGCGTTTAGGAATGTCCCTCAGTGTGTTCAGGACATTCAGGATCACATCCATCTCCATACATCAGTTTTAAAATTGATGCACATTCACCACATGCGATAGATTTGGTGTTTTATACGAAGCAAAAAATTCACTGCTATTCTTCAAACATTTTTTCTTCAGTAGATCTGAGGAGATCCACAGAGCTAAAGCTCGAATGTTTTTATTCTTCGGTTGCTTGGTGCTTTACAGGCGAATTTCCGCATGCAGCGGAGTGGGCGAGTGATCCTGCGGTTTTGTTGCTTCGGGGAATTTTATACACACAGAAAAATCTCAGAAAGGAAAAGCAGTGAATAAACCGAGACCTAGCGTCTGTTAACAGGTTAGTTATGTTAAATAAAAGCCATAATTATGACCTAAAATCTATCGTTTCTTTTTTCTCTGCTGGAATACTGGAACAGTCGACAGTTTGATTCACACAGCTCGCATGATATGATCCACTGTCTAAGATTATTAGTGTGTAATGTATTCATTTCATTTTAATGGTAATTCTGTCCCACGAACATTCCTCAGTTATTCCCAAACATCCATATAAAAAATACATTTATAGTTTGAAATGGATTTTAGTGCCTCTTCTCCTCTGTCACAGTCCTGCTCAGTCCTGATCTGGTATTGACCCGTGATGGAAAGTCTGGTTTATTAATAATTAGATGAGAATCTGTGATAAAGCTCAGAGAGCTGGGATGGATGTTAGTTTTTTTATGACACGTCTACACTGAGAAACAGACAGAACTCTTCACCAAGCTGCTATGAAACATTAAACACTGAGGCATTGTTAAATATTTTACTGTAAGCTGTAGTACAGATTTTCTTTCCCTTTGTGTTTCAAGTCTGAGTTTAACTTTTTGTCTTGTTTTTGACCTTGAATTTTCTACATTACATTATTACATTATTACATCTTACATCTGGACACCATAAAACTACAGATTTCAGCTTTATACCACATCTGAGAAGAAATCCAGAAAGCTACCAACCGCTACCAAGAGTGAGCACGCCCCGCCCTCATGTCCTAGCCCCGCCCTCATGTCCTAGCTCCACCCTCATGTCCTAGCCCCGCCCTCATGTCCTAGCTCCACCCTCATGTCCTAGCCCCGCCCTCATGTCCTAGCCCCGCCCTCATGCCCTAGCCCCACCCTCATGTTCTAGCCCCACCCTCTTGTCATAGCCCCATCCTCTTATCCCAACCCCACCCCTCTTGTCTCATCCCCACCCCCTTTTCATAGCCACACCCTCTCGTCCCAACCCCACCTGATGATACATGTTAATTATTCATTGTTGAGAATATGTTGGATAACTAGATTAGGCAAAAATGAATGAATGAATTTATATATATATAATTTTTTGCCATAATTAATTACTTCTCTGAACCTGCTGTAATTTAATTTTTATTAATTTATATGGATTTATTTTTATAGATTTAATAAACATTTGTCATTGCAGGTGGATTTTATTTATATTTAAACAATCATCAATTAATATGTGTGTGGGCTTGCTTTGTTACTTTGTTAACATTATTTATAGTTTATTAATGCTGAAGTTTGTAACACTTTTTAACATTTTATACACTTTATAGTTAGATTTAATGATGTGGAACGTCTGAGAGATGAGTTCATTCCTGTTTTTACTTACGTTATAGCTGCGGTAAACACTCATTCCCTCTCCAACCTCTCTCTCTCTCTCTCTCTCTGTCTCTCTGTCTCTCTCAAAAAGTTATTCATTTTACCAAGAAACCTGAAAGCATAAACTCCTCTGTCCTGAAGACTTTGCAAAGCACCATGACTGTTACAAAGCACTGACACTGGAGACTCCTTCCATAAATGTTAAATAAGTGTCTCCTAACAAAAAACGTCTCCAGGTTACGTATGTAACCATGGTTCCCCGAGGGAACGAGACGCTGCGTCACGAAACGCTATGGGAACGCCCCCGCGTGACCACGCTCTGAATCACGTGTCTAATCCGTCCAATGGATGGGCGAGACGTCACGGGCGGGGTGACGTAGCGATCCGGAAGCATAAAAGCCCGAGCGGCGAGCCCCGCGTTAGCTTACTGGAAAATGAAGCAAGCGCCGCAGGGACGCCGGAAGTGTGGCACCGAGACGCAGCGTCTCGTTCCCTCGGGGAACCATGGTTACATACGTAACCTGGAGACGTTCCCCTTCAGGAACTCGAGCTGCGTCACGAAACGCTATGGGAACGAGTATAC
>CM040460.1:444966-464208 GCA_022758105.1 Pangasianodon gigas
TCTCTCTCTCTCTCTCTCTCTAAAAAAATGCAGCTTGTCATTTTACAGAAAAAAAACAGAAAGCATAAACTCATCTGTCCTGAAGACTTTCCTGTGCTGATAAACTTTACAAAGCACCGTGACTGTTACAAAGCACTGAAACTGGAGACTCCTTCCAAAAGTACAGCATAAATGTCCCCTTACAAAAAACTTCACCATCTCTGCAATTATATGTTTTATTTTGTTAAAACACGTTTTTTTTCAAACCTGTTTTTTATTATTAGTCTTTGATTATGTGTAGCGTCTGCCGCACTCGTCTCTGTGAATGATCTGTTACTATAGCAACCATAGCGTATTAGAATGAGCGCTCTTGTTGCAGTTCCCATGTTTGGCCACTAGGAGCAATAACAACTCTACAGAGCAAATCACCAGAACTTCAGCTTACATCTGTTAAAAAGCAACACTTTAAATTGTTGATCAGTGGAAAAGAGTGAATTATTGTTTTCAAGAGTAATGGAGATGTGAAGAGTTTATGAAGATGAATATTTGTTAAACGGTGAACACACACAGACACACTGGGCCCTGAGAGACAATATTAAGCACAGAAAATCAGCAGGAAGATGCTGAGAGAGAGAGAGAGAGAGAGAGAGAGAGAAATGGAGGATGATGAAGGTGAAGAAAGTCAGGATTGACGGTGTGTGTTAGTGTGTGTCAGGATAACTGCTAATCCCACGCCGAGTGCTCGGCTCTCACACTCCTGCTGTTCTCTACAGCTAGAATACACTCCTTTGTGTGTGTGTGTGTGTGTGTGTGTGTGTGTGGTGATGTAAGTGCTAATTAGCACACTCTTTCTTCAGTCATGCGCTCAGAGTGTGTTTACAGCGAGATGAATATCAGAGGAGATGTGTTTAGCGATGTCATGTGCATTCATCCGACTCTGAATCGATTTAATTGATTCACACAAATCGATTCTGCAATTTTAAAAGCAGTGCCATTTCCCAGCTATGCTAACGACGCTGTATGCTAATAAACTACACACTGGTTTGCTCATTGATAAGATGTTAGCAAAGTCATAGATCAGATAGTAATAGCTTTTAATTCAGCTACGCTAATTAGTCACAGCGCATACATTCACTCCCAGTAAATAAGCGCTGATGCTAATTCTTACTCCATACAACAGACACTAACGCTAATACACTAAACACCGGGTTGCCAGATTCTCATATTTTAGGTTGAAAAGTGATGAGCACGTTGATACAGCCTTTTAAGCTCTACAGTGCTTAAAGTATGACTTCAGACGTCTTTAAATTCTGTTATATTCTGCATTCTGATTGGTCAGAAGGTGGTGATTAATTCTCTATAACAGCAGCTCTGACAGTAGCGCAGGTTTATATTAATGCGCTCGTTCTAATACATTATCGTTTCTATAGTAACAGCTCATTCACAGGGACGTGTACAGCGAACGCTCCACTGATAATAAACAGATTAAAAAACGTGGGTAATTGTTAATATTTTATATGGAGACATTTCTGTAACATGTATGGAAGGAGTCTCCAGTGTCAGCGCTTTGTAACAGTCAGAGCTAAAGCTGTAACTTGAAGTTTTCCGACATCTTCAGGACAGAGGAGTTTACGCTTCTTTGCGGTTTCTCAGTAACATGCGTAACAAGCTGCGATTTTATTTGTTGTTGTTATGAAAGAATATCTGCAGCTGTTTTACACGTTTATCCAAATTCCTGAACACTAAAGCTCCGTACACGAGTTTATCCTGTTTATATTTCAAAATAAATCCAACATTTTAATATTTTGGAACATTTGGGTATTTTCTTTGCTCTAAATGATTATGTTTTTAATTTGTTTATCTTCTTTTTTTGTTTTTAATCTCGCTCACGCTGGACCTGATGAACACACCACCGTCTCACTCGCTTTTATGAGACTTTTTTGTCATTATCGTTATTGTGTAAGAGAGACAGCAAGCTCAGCGACCGTCTTTTTACAGCATTTATTCTGAATTTATTGAATTTTTTTGGCGTGGAAACGGCGCTCGGCGTCAAAACTGACAAAAGAGATCCAATATTGCGCTCGGCCTCTGATTATCTGGGAAGTCGTGAAAATGTGGCTGTGGGAAAGATAAACGGCAACAACAGATTTATCTTCCTCATCTGTTAGAAAGGTGTGTGTGTGTGTGTGGAGGAGGGGAACACACACACACACACACACACAGAGTATGATTTCATCATTCAGGCACATTGTTTTTCTTCTGCAGCGCAGCACCTGACACGCATCGTGGATAAATGATTGCGTGTGATATGAAGATGGGCACGCAGCGGCGATGAATTATTTATGGAGCTGAAGAGTTCTGACAGAAGGACATTATTTATTTCACTATATTATTTATTTTTGGGATATTATTCATTTTGCAGGGTAAAGGTTGCACATTTTCACTCTTCGGATTAGCAATCAACGCACTTTTAAAAGCCTCCTCAGCACAATAAAGCTTTCTCGTGAGCCACACACACACACACACACACACACACACGTTTATTCTGATATTGCTGCTCTTGCGGGTTCCTCAATATCACAGCTCTTTTGCTGCTTCTCTACTTTACAAGTGCTTATTTTACTGTATTTAAAAACCACAAATCAATTCACCCACACACACACACACACACAACCACACACACACACACACACACTCACACACACACACTCACACACACACACTCACACACACACTCCCTCTGGTTGGTGTATGTCTATTGTGTGTCTTTTTCAGCTCTCGTCTTGCTTTCATGTACCAGAGACAGGGAGTTTGGGACCACAGCAAAGCAAACACACAGCAGCATCTATCCTGTGTTTGTGTGTGTGTATGTGTTTGTGTGTGTGTGTGTTTGCTTTTCGGTGGTGCAATGCATGTTGGGTAAGTCGTGTTTTTGACTCTTTTCGTCTTTTCTCGGTGAGAGGAAAAACAACGCGTGGGTGAAAGAGAAACACGGAGCAGAAAAAGCGCAAACGCGCGCTGTGTCGAGATCAGACAAGCTGAGTTTGTCACACACTGTGGAATAAGGACACACACACACACACACACACACACACACACACACCAGACCTGACATGCTCACAGCTTCATTATCAAGCAGATGGAACTGTAACCCTTAGAACCCGATGGATGCAATTTTTCAATTTCATAACTTGTGTCTCTTGTGGGCGTGGCATCGGTTTGTTTTTAGTTCTAATGGAAAACAGCAGTAGCTATAAATATCTTATAAAGCTAATGAGATTAAACACAGATTAAATAACGCACTAATCATTTGTGTGATTTATGTGTTACACACTCGGCTTCGTTCTCAGATTAGATTCGCAAAGTGAGCTAGCTGTACTAGCTACGTACAATCACCAGAGACTCCAGCGATCTCTGCTGCTTACTTCCAGCTTTAGTTTTCTTCCTAACGTCTCTGTACACGTTTAACGTGAGCTCATATGTGAGAGGAGAAGATGAAACCGCGTTTATAAGTTTTTCTTCCATTAAACAGAAACTATGTACGTAGAAAACGAACGCTCACGTGTCACGTCGTCGCTCTGTCGTGTAAACGTAGTCCTTCATCCCATAAATATGTAAATATTTCCACAAACAATCCGGAGAGAAACGAAATGTTTACACGTTTTCCAGTTTAAGTGCGGTGTGTAAAAGTGTCGCTGCTCAGGTCTGAGTTCTACGTCGGAGTGTGTGAATTTGTGAATTTGTGAATTTGTGCAGAATTTTAACATCAGTGTTTGCAAACAGCTTCACACGTGATGTAAAAAGAAAACAATTTACACCACAAGTGTTTCTGAAGCAACTCTATCACACACGACTCACAGAAAACTTCCACTCGCTCTCTAATCGGTGTTTACATCCACACAAAGCTGATCACTTTAATCACAAGCTTTAGAACCGGACAGAACCGCGGCTCTCAGAGTGCAGTCTGTGATGATCTAAAACCGTTTCCCAGCTTTATCAAAACCATTCCGTCTATAAATAACACGGAACCTAATTCACTCTAATTAAAATGTGTGTGTTTGTGTGTGTGTGTATCTGTGTGTGTGTATCCAAGTGTGTGTGTATCTGTGTATGTGTGTGTATCTGTGTGTGTATCTGTGTGTGTGTGCGTGTGTTTGTGTGTGTGTATCTGTGTGTATCTGTGTGTGTATTTGTATGTGTATCTGTGTGTGTATCTGTGTGTGTGTGTGTTTCTGTGTTAAAGCAGCATTAAAATAAATGTACAGTAAAACCTAAGCCTCCTCCAGATGACGACATCAAACAAGAATAAACACAAGAGTTTTATCTTCAACACTGAAGCATAATGTCTCCCTCTCTCTCCCTCTCTCTCCCTCTCTCTCTCTCTCCCCCTCTCTTTCCCCCTCCCCTTATTTTTTCATCATTGTTCTGTCTATTTATTGCTCCGAAACATTAAAAACTGAATTGTTTCTGTCAGGAGGAAAAAGAAAAAAGAGAAAGAGAGCCAAGTGTCAGGTCAGGATGAGTTTATGTCTGAGAGAGAGAGAGAGAGAGAGAGAGAGAGGGAGAGAGAGAGAGGGAGAGAGAGAGAGAGAGGGAGAGGGAGAGGGAGAGAGAGAGGGAGAGAGGGAGAGGGAGAGAGAGAGAGAGAGGTGCTGTCAGAGTAGATGAGTGTGTCTCACTTATCCTCCCTCTCTTCTCTGTCCTTCCTCCAACTCCATCAGTCCTTCTCTGTTTAGTGGAAAGATGGACTGCACACACACACACACACACACACACTGTGGGGAATTCCCTGAGGATGACTGGACTCTCCTGACCATCATGCTTTTCCACAGAAAGGTTTAAATGTCACAGCGAGACAGTTTTTGCTTTCAGGCGTCTGCAGTGTGGATTTATTCATCATAAATCAGAACCGGGCCTAAAGGGCGCCAATATTTATTTTCGTTGGAAGGTGAGACCAAATGTAACTCGTCCCAGGGGAGATTTCTCATGCAGGTGTGGAATACACAGGGAACAGTGCAGTCTCCAGTGTTTATCAAAGAGAACAAGGACGAGATTATGAAATTAAAAATAATAATAATAATAAATTTAAAAAAAAAAAATTTGAGTCAAAGAACATATTTAAAAAATTATATAAAGAGATAAAAACCTCAATATAAGGGTCAAAGATAAAAAAATTCAAATGAACACATTCAATAAATAAATAAATAAATAAATAAATAAATAAACTTACAGTGATGGCAGGTGGAACTGTTTGTTTTTATTGTGACTTTATGAAACTGAAATTAGCGACTGTAGCGATTAGCGACTGTAACGATTAGCGACTGTAACGATTAGCGATTTCACGATTAGCGACTGTAACGATTAGCGATTTCACGATTAGCGACTGTAACGATTCGACTTTTTCTTTTCCGGTATCGATACTGAAACCTTGCGTATCAGCTGATACACATCCCACACTGTGTTATTTAAAAACTACTAAACTTTTAAATGTTTTCAACTGAAACACTTCACAGTTAAACTCTTTCACATGTAAAAAAAATCCAATAAAATATAAAGTATACATATAATTTTTTAAAAATCATAACAAAAAAAAGAAATCTCTTTATATGTAAATATTTCAGTTCCAATTCCAGTCTTGGCCACGGATCCGATATCCAATATGTTTTCTCTGAGATCTGATCTTGGGCTGATATCGGCCCGGTACTGATCCTGATACTGATCCTGAGTACTGGATCACAGTGAGTTAATGTTAATGACGTCACAAAATGTTTATTCGTGTCTTCAAACGTAAATAAAATGACTCATTAACGTTACACTACTTTTCCTTTGCAGCTCAGAACCGTCAGTTAACTGATAAAACTCTAAATTTAAGTGTTAATGTATATTTTAAAATCATTAACTCCAGCGTTCTTCACGTGTAAAAGCAGTGTGTGAGTTTGATGATCATCAGATGAGACATTAAAGGCAGTAATTCATAATTAAATTAGTGATTTCTGTACCGCTGGTCAGATCATAACTAATTCTCATCCAATTAACGCCGGCTTTGTGTTCGGAGCCCAGCGGACGGTCAGCGCCAAGTCACGCTAATTAACACTGTCCCACTTTATTTCCCTTCAGGACGCTAACGTTTCCTCCGAGACTCACCACGTCACACACACACACACACACACACACACACACACACGTCTTCTGTGTTTCCATTAATTCCCTGATGGAGGAGCGAAGAACTCGAATCAGACGATTAACGCAATTAAAACTCGTTTTGTTTCAGAGTGAATAACGGCGTTAGAGATGAATAACATGGCGGATTTCTCATTTTAATACAGCAGTGAAAGGGAAAAATAAAATAATATAAATTTTATATATTTATTATTTAATAAAATATAAATGAAATATAAAACATTATAAAATATAAACATTAAGAATATACATATATAAAATACGTTTTAAAATATAAAGAAATAAATAAATAAAACATACACTATATCTACTATACTTATATCCCTGTAAGTGTGACAAAAATAATAAAAACGGTTTATAAACTGATAAAAGTAGGTCATTTTAAGAGAAATAAAAACAGACGGCTCGGGGCAGAGAGTCAGAGTTTCACTCGGACGCCATTTTGTCTCGAGCGTACATCAGGAAGTTCGAATCAGCACATGCACCTCAACTATAACATAATTTACAGTGTGTGTTAGTAAACGTGTGTATAAGTGCTATTCAAGGTGATAACAAGGTGTGTGTGTGTGAGTGTGTGTGTGAGTGTGTGTGTGAGTGTGTGTGAGTGTGTGTGTGTGTGTGTGAGTTAATGAGCTCGATGTTGTTGGTTCACACGCCGCCCGTCCCCCACTGAGCTGACATTTCAAACACGCCGCCTTTAATTGGAATAAAATTAAATCCAGTTAAAAAAATTAAAAAAGAAAAGGACGTTCTCTAAAGCACCTTTACAGCAGAACCTCCTGCAATATTATTATTATTATTATTATTATTATTATTATTATTATTATTATTATTATGAATAGCGATAACAACAACAACAACAACAACAATAACAATAACAATAATAATAATAATAATAATAATGTCAGTGACACAGAAATGATGGAAACGTGATTTTAGTGATTGGTTTTGATGCTAATCTCGTGACTAGCCTCTCTTTTTATTTGAACGATGCTAGTTGAAGTTTTTACTCGTTAGCGGTGATGCTGCGGTGAGGATTAGCCTTTTACATTAACGCTAGCTCACTTCAGCTTCATGCACGTTCATGCTAACTCTTCTTTTCACTTGTTATTCTGTATATTATTATTAAAGTGACCAGTAAGCTGCACAATAACTGTGATATAACGATAATCGATGTTTATTTCACTTACTATCATGCTAATTTATAAAATATCCTGTTTTATAGGAAAAATAAAAACTAATTTTAGCTCATTTATTATAATGCTAGTTTGTGTATTAGCCTGTTTTAGTGTTAATTTTATGTGTTTATTGAAATTAGGTGACATTAATGTCATGTAAGGTTCATTTATATTACTAAACTAATTATAAGCAAATAATGCATTATTTACTAATTAAAGATTATTGAATAATTTTAAATAAAAATAAAGGTAGGTATCAGGTTAAAAATTAATACTAAATAATAAAACTAATAAAACTGGAAAAACAAATGAATTATAAATGTCATATATTGTTTATTAAATATTAATGCTAAATTAATGAATAATTATTATAAAAGGTTTAACATTGTATATAAAGCATGAATTCTTAGGTATTAGATAAAAACTTTCTTAGAAAAAGTTTATTTTAATTAATGTTTAATAATAAAACTAATAAATAGAAACAATACAGTTTGGTAATAAACTAATTATAAGCAAATATTATGTAGCTTATTGATTAAAGATTATTGAATTATCTATATTATTATATAGATTAAAAATACATTATCAGGTTAAAAAACTTAAATTCTTTATTTTAGTGAATACTTATAATAATTAATAATTAATAGTAATAATAATAATAATAATAATAATAAAATGGGGAAAAGGCAGTTTAGAGGTTTGGGAATCGCTTCATTAGTGAGTTTCTTTAAAGTAATGCTGAGTAATATCTACACAGAACTTTACAGCATCAAAGAAAGTTTTGTGAATTAATTATAATGTTTCTACATTTTTGTGCTAGTTTTATCTTTAAGCGTGTTCACTCTGATGCACTAATATAAAAATATTCAAATTATATTCAAAATTGTTGAGCAAAAAGAAAAAATGCTTCTCTGTGATTTTCCTCCATGTTCAAACATCTTCTCTTTATCCACACCTTCACACACACACACACACACACACACCTTCACACACACACACACACCTTCACACACACACCTTCACACACACACCTTCACACACACACACACACACACACACCTTCACACACACACCTTCACACACACACACACAGACAGAAGCTCCACAGTGTGTGTGTGTGTTAAACACACCTGGGTCACCTCCAGAACAGCTGAAGTGTGTGTTTTCCCTCTCATTTGTCTTAGTGGGTGTGAGTGTGTGTGTCTGTGAGTGAGTGTGTGTGAGTGTGTGTGTGTGTGTGTGTGAGTGTTAGAGTGGGACTAACAGGTGAACACACTCATGTATTACAGCTCGGCGTGGCCCCGTGAGGCTGTGAGCAGGTGCTCAGGTCAGAATAAACACAGCACTGATGAAAAGTGCACCAACAAGGACAAAGCAGGAGTTATTAATACTCTGACCTGCACCGGGAGGCTCGTGTGTGTGTGTGTGTGTGTGTGTGTGTGTGTGTGTGTGTGTGTGCTGATCTTGCATAAAATGCAGTCCACTGACGGTGGAGGAAAATATAAAAGAGACTAAAGGTGAGATAAAACAGCCGGAGGGCACCACGAACACACACACACACCCACACACACACACTCACACACACACACACACACACACACTCACACACACACACACACACACACACCCCACACACACACACACACACACATCCCTCTCTGTCTCTGCAGGCTTTCTTTTTTTGGTTTGTTTGTTTTTTCCTCTGTGTTCTGTGCTGCAGAAAATAAAGTTTTATCATCATAAATTATTTTCATGGTTATTTTTTATTTAAAAGGTTCCTACACTACATAAAGCCTTCATAGCACATTCATAAACATAATATAAGCATAAAGCAAAGCTGGAATTTATAAAAAGGTTCAGGTCCAAACTCATAAAGTGATTTTTTTTTTTTAATTTGTTGACATTATTATTAGTTTGGAGAACATTTATGATACTTTAACAAACACGTAATAGACGTACATAGCGCATTATAACAGTGTATTGACTCTATAGTACACAGTTACAGAAGGGAATGATTTATAATCGCACTATCCGGTGTCTCCCAGATGAGGATGTGTTCCTTTTGAGTCTGGTTCCTCTCAAGGTTTCTTCCTCATATCATCTCAGGGAGTTTTTCCTCACCACCGTCACCTCTGGCTTCCTCATTAGGGATAAATTTATACATTTACAATTTATATAAAGAATTTATATATTTCTGTAAAGCTGCTTTGTGACAATGTCCAAATAAAACTGAATTGAATTGTTATTACTGATCAAACTGATTCTCACTTATTTTGCTCCTATAAGAAGTAGAGATGGTAAATAAGCATCTATAAAAGGTGAGACGACACGTGAGCTGATTTCTCAAAGCCATAAGAATATCTGTGAGCGCTCACACTGGAGACTCCTTCCATAAATGTTAAATGTAAACATCTCCTTACAGAAAACATCACATCAACAGTTTTTTAAATCCGTTTATATGGAGCGTTCGCTGTACACGTCCCTGTGAATGAGCTGTTACTATGGAAACGATAACGTATTAGAACGAGTGCATTAATTTAAACCTGCGCTACTGTCAGAGCTGCTGTTAGAGAAAACTAATCAACACCTTCTGAAAGCTTTATAAAGCACTTACGTCACGCTTGTGTATGTGTTATTCAGGCTCCTTTCAAATAAAGTGTTCTCTTTTGTTTTCTGATTTTAAGCTTGAAATTGTCAGATTTTTATTTCATTAAAAATAAATAAATTTATTAATGTGTTTATTTATTTATTTATTTATTTATTTGCAGAAAAGCTCTGACGTTTCTAAGCATGTATATTAAATGTTATTGGATCTGTATGTTGTGATGTTATACATTATTTCTTTGTTAAAATCTTGTTGTTGTTGTTTTTCAGTGTAATTCTGTAAACATGTTGTTCTAATTCGTTGGCTGTGAATTTAATCACCTGTGTAAGGTGTTTCATCTGAGAGAAAAGCACTAATCCCCGTTCACTCCACACTAATCCCCAACAGATTCAAGGGATTAACATCGAGGGCTCTCTCTCTCTCTCTCTCTCTCTCTCTCTCTCTCGCACACTCTTTAATAAGAATTAAATGAAGTCTTGTTTCAGGATAAATGGCTCTGGAACTCTTTACTGAAGCGAAAGACAAGAAAAGAGATGAGAAAAAAGTGAGTGAGGAAAAAAGCACAAACTCTTTTGTTTTAAGCTTCACATTAAAGCTGTACCACTAACATTTCCTTCACTCACACACACACTCACACACACACACACTCACACACACATACACACACATGTATAAAACTTTTGGCATCCCATCTTTCTTTTCCTGGCAAATTCCCATCTACAGTAACTCTAAACACTTTGAAGATCTCTTTTGTCTCTCTCTTGTTTTTGACGAAATGAGAAGGATAAAAGGAGGAGAATGCGTCATTTCCCAGCGCATCTCGCATCCTGAAAAAGTGTAAAAATCGCCGGGATAAAAGGAATCGCTCATCTGATTGATGTTAGTGTTCCCATTAGCTATGGCGAGTTCATATGTAGGTCTGTGTTGCAGGAGAACGTTTCATTCCCAGCGCTCAATCCCAGCTTCGTTCTCTTCACAAACACTGAAATGGCTGAAAGCAAAGTTCTGTGATCCAACACCCGGAGCACTGAGAATTCTGGGAATTTTCCTGTCTTTCTGTGAAGAATTCACCTGCTCTGTGTTCCTGATGATTCAGAAGTATCACAGATCAAGCACTCAAAGACCTAGGGGACGAGTGTGGGGATGAGTCTGTGGGATCTTCTCTGAGGTTCAGTTTAGCAACACAATGTCATTTTACACCAATGAAAATCATCTGTGTGGAATAATAAATTATAAAACATATTAAATGCCCAAGAAATGACTAATAACAGCTGAGGAAAAGCTCTACAGCTTCACCCTTAATAATGTGTCTATGAATATGCATCAATATGCAAACTAGGACACACCCCCATGTCCTCCTACCTTCGCTAACAGACTAATATCACTAACATTAACTAACCTAGCTAGCTGGTTCACTAACTAGTAAGGAGCCTACACCCAACCCCTAAACCCTAGACCCTAATCCCTAATCCCTAAACCCTAATCCCTAATACAGCCTAGCCCTTAAACCCTAAATCTTACCCTTAACTTTAATGCTAAACTTTACATTAAACCCTAAAGTTGACTCCTTAACCCTAATTCCTTAAATCTAAAGCCTAATCCCCAAATCCTAACTTTAGTAATTTAGCCTAATCACTAAATCCTGTCTTTCAGAATTAAACCCAAACCTCACTAACCTGTAAAACTCTCTCTGATGAATTTTCTTTCCCTCTTTGTACTTTTCTGTGTCTCTGCTTGATGTAGTGCCCTTGAACTCAGGGAACATGCTGACGTTATGTTATTGGGACGCGCCCCAGTCGCAATAAATTAAAAGTGGTGTGTGGTGCAGCTGTAAGGGCAAGTGTGTAAGCGATAAATTATGAAGACACAGAAATAAAGAGACATCGCATTTATCTACGTGACAGAAGGTGTGAGACACGACCAGGGATAGAGAGAGAGAGAGAGAGAGAGAGACAGACAGACAGACAGACAGAGAAATGGAGTGAAATGTACTGATTAGCGCTGATGTGGCATAAGCAGAAAAAAGTTGCTGATCTCGACCTGTTAGAAGCCTGCTGTTCACACACACTCACACACACACACACACACACACACACACACACACACACACACACACGGTTAGTGGAATGAAACAGACGGAGGTGATGTTCCCTCGAGAAAACATGCTGAACATCAGCCGAACCTTCATCATTTTCTGTCCTGCTGTTTTTCTCCAAATGAACTCAGACAGGATTAAATAAAATAAATAAATTAATCAGCCGGGACGTGTTCAGTTCGTGATGTTCCCTAAAGCAGAACCCCTGAACCCTAATCCCTAAACTCTGACACTAAACACTAACAAACCTAGCACTAGCATGACCCCAGATGGACATTATGAATTTTCTGTGAGCCCAAGGCTTGATCTCCCTGCGTTATTTTTTCTCCAGATGTGTAATATCGGCCTGCTGTAACGTTTGAACGTTGTATGACTTCAGTAAAACTAAAGGAGTTTTCCTCACACTGACTCACCAGTCCAGAGCAAAGTGTTGTGTTGTTATAGGAGACGTGTACGGTGTAATTTTATGTGTGTGTGTGCAGAAGCAGTTGTAAAGTTAGCGACACTGTTCACACACTCGCTGTGTATCTTATTTACAGAAGATATAAAAGTGACATCCGCTAGACGGCACGTCAGAGCCGAATCATCCCTGTCCATCAGGATCCCAAGCCGAAGTGTAAAACATTTAGCGATTTCATACACAGTGACGTTAAACACACTGACGAGCTCTGTGTCTCTTATAACTTTCCGCTGTTGTCGTGATTGTTGTCATGATCTGCATCTCAAATCCAAAACTCTGACTTTACATTCAAAAGTATTTATTAATCTAGAAAATCCAGAAGGCTGATACGCAAAACAGAGCTTTCTGTAGGTTTGAAGGTTAATGCCGTAAACCCTGACAATAACCCATAACCCCTTAACCTTAATCCTCAAACCCTAAACCAGAAGCTTAACCCCTGAACATTAACACTTGTCCCTTAATTTGGAAGCCTTACCCCTAGACCTTAAAGCCTAACCCCTAAACCCTAATCCCTAAACTCTAAACCCTGACCTTACATCTAACCCTAATCCCTAATCTCTAACCCTACATCTAACCCTAATCCCTAATCTCTAAACCCTGACCTTACATCTAACCCTAATCCCTAATCTCTAAACCCTGACCTTACATCTAACCCTAATCTACAAACCCTAAACCCTAATCCTAACTCTAAACCCTAAACCCTAATCCTAACTCTAAACCCTAAACCCTAATCTTACATCTAACCCTAAACCCTAACCTTACAACTAACCTTAAACTCTAGGGTTAGGGTTAGGGTAACTGTGTTAAAGTATTAAAATAAAACTGAATTATTATTATTATTATTATTATTATTATTAGTGGATTGTGACTCCCAGCTGCTCGGCGCTGGTGTGATGAATCACTAAAGTCGGATTTGTTTGCAGCTGTGAATCTTAACGAGGTCACAGCACACAAAACATCCTGTTTTTCTTTTTTTTCTCATTGTCTTTTTTTCTCTCGTTTTATGTTTTGCATGGTTGTACATAAAAAATGAGCTCAAAGTGCAACACACACACACGCACACACACATTCATTCTGACACACACGCGCACACACAGCTTTATTTAGCAGCTGGACTTTCGTCTCAGTCATCATTTCGCTGAAGCTGAACAGCTGACGCAGACAAAACACAAATACACACACACACACACACACGCACACACAAACACACACACAAACACACACACACACATAAATAACGTCCGGAGCAGTGATGTTTCACTCCGTCAGCATCAAGCACTAACCTCAAACCACCTCTCCATCTGCACTACTTAGTGCACTGCTGTTGTCCTAACAACATCACAGGGATCTGACACACAGGCTATGAACCCTAAACCCTAATCCCTAAACCCCTAATCCCTAATCCCTATACCCTAATCCCTATACCCCTAATCCCTATACCCTAATCCCTAATCCCTAAACCCCTAATCCCTATACCATAATCCCTAATCCCTAATCCCTATACCCTAATCCCTAATCCCTATACCCTAATCCCTAAAACCCTAATCCCTATACCCCTAATCCGTAAACACTAATCCCTAAACCCTAAACTCTATTCAATAAACCCTAATCCCTAATCAATTATTCCTAAAAGAGAGAGAAAGAGACACAGGACAGAGAGACAAAGAGAGAGAGAGAGAGTGAGAGAGAGAAATAGAAAGAGAGACAGAAAGAGATAGAGACAGACAGAAATCTCATCCTCTACTGAGCGCTTTAATTAGGAATCCCTGCTGCTTCTTAACGAGGAGACTAACGAGGACAGAGCCGACACCACGGTCCACGACTAACTGGACACACACTCACACACACACTCACACTCACACTCACACACTCTGTGCCGCAGGGGGCAGAACAGATTGTCGGTGTGGCAGTTTTAATTACACGCTCATACAGGAAGTGAAGAAAGTGCGGCTTTTTGGTAGCGAATTTGTTTGTGTTTATGACTCATTAATTACACTGATTATTTAAATAAAGTGTCATGTAGCTAATTTCATTTTCATCACTCAGCAAGGTGCCGTGTGTGTTGTTATTTTTTTCTTCTTTATGGCCGGTCTCATCAGTCCCCTCTGTATAAAGACCCCTCATTAAATTATTAATCAAACTAACTCTGGTGTTTAATCTGAAGTTCCTGCTTCACAAACACACACAGCATCATGACCTCACATGCCTTCGCTTTCAGAGACTAGCATCACCGTACGACTAGCAGTAAAGTCTCATGCTAGCAATACCAACAATTTCCCCACATACCAAAATTATACCAAAATTCATTTCACAGAAAGAACAGAAACGCAGAAAAAACTCACGTAAGCCAGCACGCTAGCTAGCCAATCATTTTAACATAATCTCAGAACATTATGAACCCAGGAAACAAACAAAGAAACAAACAAATAAATAAATAGAACTTGAAATGTATCACATTTTATTGGAAAAAAATCCTGATACATTTCATTTTCAACTTGTTCACATTATTGGAAAAATACTGCGATGTTTCTTGCTATTTCGTTTCATGGTGGTGGCTAATAATAAATCACTGCCACCGGCTTGAAGCGATTTTTTTTTCATTTGAAACAGTAAAAAAATGAGAATATGCAAAAAAAAAAAAAGAACTATGGAAACAACTTTTCATAACCAATAATTTCATGTGTTACTGTATATAACCATATTCCGGTTACCATGGCAACCCTACTTATAAACTGCATGCATGTCTGCATTCCAGTGATGTGTTTGTTTGTTTGTTTGTTTGTTTGGGGGGGGGCTGTCCTTGATGGTACAAGACGAATCAGTAATCAGTAAAGTGACCTGTATCGGACACGCCTTCATCTCAGGCCACGCCCACTTCTTACAAAATTAAAAAGAGAAACAACTAAAAGAAACTGCAACATGAAAAAGACAAAATTAGTGTCACATTTCTTTAGTTTCAAAAACATAAAATATTTAAGTGAAATGTCCTTTTAGCCCACTTTCCCATTGAAGTCATTAATGAGCGGAAGTAAAGAGTACGCAGGTAAACCCAGTTTAATGAGAATAAATGCAATGTGTGTATTTTTCCCTCACAATCATTAGAGCGGTGATTTTTTGCTCACTCACTAGTTTTTAATAGAAATCCGCATCACTCAGGTTTGACACTGAGAGAAAAGTGTCCTCCCACCTCATTTCTCCTCCTGAATGGACTTCCTGAAGCTCGCTGCAGACTGACAGAGTCTTAATTTAAGTTAAAACTCTTCCCTGAACTCTTTCGTTAGCTCCTGACAGGCAGAAATGCACGGTGCTGTCATTTCATTGACGTTCGTGACACAGAGCCAGTTTCTTGCCCCTCCAAATCTCTCAAATCTGAAATAGATGAGACAGGAAGTGTGGTTACACCGAGTCGACATGACCGTCTCCATCTTCTTCTCCATCTGTTCCTTCTTCCTCTGTGCTATCAATTAAAGCTCTGACTCGAGTTCACACGAGCGCAG
This sequence comes from Pangasianodon gigas, assembly GCA_022758105.1. NCBI lineage: Eukaryota > Metazoa > Chordata > Actinopteri > Siluriformes > Pangasiidae > Pangasianodon > Pangasianodon gigas. Next base: position 460,961 of record CM040460.1, read on the forward strand.
GTGCAACACCACGAGCCGAGTTTAACACTTCAGCGAACAAAACGATAATAAAATACATTTCACAAATAACACTTTATTATTCTATCACTAATAACACTTTCTCATACTTCTGTATATGAATTTGGGGGCGGGGCTACATATACGCCCTGTTTATGATGTCATAAATTAAGCTCCTGGAAATCATGGACTCTGGAACACCAGCCACGGGAACACGAGACCTTGGAAACAGAGGACTCTGGGAAAACAGGACCTTGGAAATACAAATCCCTGGGAATATTTTGGAGCCTTTGAGACTCCAGGACACTGGAATACAGAAGAAACCCTGGACCCTGGAAACATCATGTCTGGTTTGCTAATGCAGTATATGCTAATCATTACAAGATAGCAATGCATTAACTGGAAACTTTCAACTGCAAAACCTGCATGCTAAGCTAGTCAGCTACAAGTTAGCTAATATTATCAGTGATCAGATGGTGGTTGTCAGAAACAGCTGTTGTTAAATACACTATACAGCCAAAAGTTTGTCCACCCCTGACCATCACACCCATATGTACGTGTTGAACATCTCATTCCAGATTTATTCCCCTGTGTTTGCTGTTATAATAAGCTCCACTCTTCTGGGAAGCTTTCCACTAGATGTTGGAGCGTGGCTGTGGGGATTTGTGTTCATTCGGCTACAAGAGCATTAGTGAGGTCAGGCGCTGATGTTGGGATGTCGAGGAGGTCTGGGGTGCAGTCGGTGTTCCAGTTCATCCCAAAGGTGTTCAGTGGGGTTGAGGTCAGGGCTCTGTGCAGGACACTCGAGTTCTTCCACTACGATCGTGTGGATTAAACTTCATGGGAACAGTTTGTGGAAGAAACACTTATGGGTGTGATGGTCAGGGGTGCACATACTTTTGGCCATATAGTGTACATCAGTAGGAAAATGAGAATGTAAATCGAGACTCTGAGACTGAAACGCTTATACTAGTCTATTACAGAGGCAGGTGGACATGGAGTTGTTTCCACATTTGCTTAATCGTGCTTATTCATAAATCCTGGTATTTGTAATGAAGATAAAGATGTAGAGATGTTGCTAGACAAATCTTTAGACATTTTTGTGCACTAAAATTCTATTATTATTTTAAAACAATTTTTATTTAACATAAAATTATTTAATTGATTAAAATGACACAAATTTTGTTAAAAGGATTTAAAATACAACACTATTTTAGTCTGCTACCGTATGCTGTTGAAACAATACTGGGAAAATGAGGCGTACAGGAGATTCAGATGGATTTCAGATGGATTTCAGATATGAGGATTAATTAAATATTCAGGATGAGACGAGGAGAAAGTCAGATTAGTGTTTGATAATGAAGGCAAAAGAAACGGTTGGACGTTCTCCTGATTTTTCTGCTTCTTTTTCTGCTCTTTTCCACCTCGTCACAGGCCAAAGTGTTGATTAACTCCCTGTGTGGTGGCAGTGTGTGTGTGTGTGGTGGCAGTGTGTGTGTGTGTGTGTGTGGTGGCAGTGTGTGTGTGTGTGTGTGTGTGTGTGTGTGTGTGTGTGTAGGGGCTAAATTAGACTCTTTCCCCCTACAATCAGGGCTTTTCACCGTCCTTCTGCCCCTCAGCAGGAACCCTGAGGAGGAAAAACTGCCAAGCTACAGATGTCTCTCTTTATCCACAAGACACCGCACTGATTTGCATATTTGCATATTTATTTGCATATGCTTATGATATCATAAATTCATCCAGTCTTCCATACTACTGTTCAGTGAGACCCAGCGCACTATCAACAGCTGGATGATGTAATAAAAACTGGAGAAATTACGTATGGAACATTGGGACAGTTTTTGCAGGCTGATCTAGTTAGCTGAGGGGGCGGAGCCAACAGAGTGCGCTGCAGCTTAAGCAGAACTCTTTTTTCATTTTCAGAAGTCAACAAACCTGGGAAAACATGACAGTATTCATGAATAAGCATGTTAATCCACATTATATATTCTACCAAAAAGTAACACAAAAATAATGCAGAAATAATGGGCTTATGAAAAGTTTTATTTCATTGGAGTTAGCTAAGGCTAACTAGCTACACACCTTTCACTCATTGCTTGCTCGTTAGATTTCTTTGCTAGGTCAGTTTTCACTCAGTAGTTAGCTTTGACTTGCTAAATTGGGTTTCACTCAGTAAGTTAGCTATCATTTGATGGGTTAGCTTTCTCTTGCTAGTTAGTGTTCATTTGCTATCTGACTAGATATCTTTTGCTTGATTTCTCTTGCCAGATAGCCTTAACTTGCTAGGTCAGCTTTCACTTGCTAGCTAGCTTTCATTTGGTGGTTTAGCTTTGTCTCACTAATTAGCTTTCAATTGCTAGGTTAGGTTTCATACAGTAGGTGAGCTTTCATTTGCTACATGAGTTTTCTCTTACTAGCTAACTTTGATTTACTATGTCACCTTTCACCTGCTAGCTAGTTTTCATTTACTAGGTTAACTTTCACTAGTTAATTTTAATTTGCTTGTTTAGTTTTGACTTGGTATGTTAGTGGTAATTTTCTAGGTTAGCTTTAGCTTGTTAGATTTTACTTGCTAGCCATCAGATCCACTAATGAATGTTCATTTTTATTTTAGATGATCCATGCTGTGCTACTTCCTGTGTGTTTGTGTAGCAGTCTTTGTCTGTTCCTCCGTATCTCTGCCGTAAAATGGCGGTGTGTGGAGACTAGAGACGTGTGTGTTTGTGAGTCTTTTATTCAGATCCTTAATCAGCCCAAATCACGGTGTGGAATACGAGGTTACGATCAAGCCGAGAATAAAAATGAGCAGAAATTGGCAGTTTGAGACGCCTGAACTGAACGAGCTGCAGGTCAGAAGAGCAAGAACAGCGTGAGTCAAACTCAGACCCCATCACTTTGCTCTTCTTTATAATTTATTCTTCTGTTTTTTTCCCTCAGCCACAGTCCTGTTTTACTTCATTTCCAACATGCAAATGTCAGCGTGAGATTTCAGCAGCTTAACTGTCTGATTCACTAAAAACACATTAGGAGGTGAAGCTTTCAGTAAATACACTGAAAAAAACAATAAAAAAACACAATAAATAAATAAATGCTTTAACATGGACGTACTTTACCACACAATTAATAAGAAAAAAATACATATTTTATATCAAATATTAATATTTAGCTATAAAGAGTGTTTCATGAGGAGGCGTTTCTGTCTTGAGGAGGCGTGTCTGTCTTGAGGAGGCGTGTCTGTCTTGAGGAGGCGT
>CM040460.1:485838-524614 GCA_022758105.1 Pangasianodon gigas
CTAAACTCACTCCTGTCTCTGCTATAAATACTGATAATCACTGATCCTGGATCTGTACTCTAATCTAAACTCACTCCTGTCTCTGCTATAAATACTGATAATCACTGATCCTGGATCTGTACTCTAATCTAAACTCACTCCTGTCTCAGCTATAAATACTGATTAATCACTGATCCTGGATCTGTACTCTAATCTAAACTCACTCCTGTCTCAGCTATAAATACTGATTAATCACTGATCCTGGATCTGTACTCTAATATAAACTCACTCCTGTCTCTGCTATAAATACTGATAATCACTGATCCTGGATCTGTCCACTGTCATGGCTGATTATTTTATAGTAAGAATAATCTGGTACTCGTGGTCCTGAGCTCGTTACTCGTCCTCGTTATGTGTTCTGTTCCAGCTGTAATGTTCTGATATAAACCCCGCATCATTAAACACACACACACACACACACACACAGGTGAGAACATGAGAACATCACCATAAACATCATCTGCTCTCGCCATGTGTCTTCACTCTGTTTAATGGATTAATGATAAAATAATTCCATAAATACATTTACATCATCCACCTCTACACTAACCTCCATCTGTCTTTCTTTCTTTCTTTCTTTCTTTCTTTCTGATATATTTCTTTCTGTCCTCATTTTATTTATTTTTTATCCTTCTATCCTTTCATTCCTTTTGGTCTTCCTCTTTTTATATTTTTATTTTTTCTCCTTTGTTTATTTATTTTCCTTTTCCTTTCTTTTTTCTCTTATTTATTTCTATAGCTTTATTTCTATTTCTTGTTTTTCTTCGCTTCGTTTTTAATTTTTTTTTCTTTATTTGATCACTCCTTTTTATTTGATCTTAATCTATCTTTTACTTTATTTCTGGAATTCTGCTTTCTTTCTTTCAATTATTATTTGTATCTTACATATTTTTATTCCTTCTTTTCCCTTATTCTTTTTGTTTTTAGAAGAGAGGCTTCTTCATGGCTGATAAACAGAGCGCTGTTACCTGGCGGCTTTGCGGCGCTACAGACTGTGTGTTACATACCTGTGTACACCTTCAGTGGGACTGTGAGCAGCTACGCCACTGACATTACATCCTGCAGCTTTCAGACTCTTTTCTGTCTTTGTTTTTTTTGTAATTGTAAAGTGACCTCGGGTGAGAGAAAGGCACTATAGAAATTATACATATTATTATTATTATTATTATTATTATTATTATTATTATTATCTGACTACTTATCTCAATAACATGTAGATCATTACTACACACACACACACACACGCTCAGTAACTAACAGCACTTCCTGCAGGGTGTGTAACTGAGTTAGTGCAGTATTTTAGTGTGATTGAGGGATTAGAACACAGCGAAGAACTCGTTTTTTTCGGTGTTATTTACAATCTCAGGGGTTTAAATTCAGAAAGTTAGCACAGAACCAGTTCTCTAATGAGAACGTAAGGAAGATGAAGAAGAATGGAAGGCCAGGAAGGAACATGTGATTTAAAAAAGTCCAACAGTGCCTGCTCTGATTTAAATGAAACCAAATGACCTGCTTAGAGTGTTTAAGACTATTTACTTGCTAATGTACTTGTGAGAATTTATGGACTGTCGTTCAGGGAGAGTTACAGTGCAGCACTAACGATTTATCTTTAAGGTTAAATTACATTTGGGATGTCGGACCGGCCCGGTTTAAAATCCCTAACCGAATAACACTGCGTCTGAAGCCTGGCGGATGCATTAGCCGTAATTACGCTGGCAGTGACAAATCTGCGTCTAACAATGTGCTAATTTATTTCTCTGAAGAGCGCCGGTTGTTAGCGCGTGATAAAAACGCAAGCTGACAGGACGATCCGGAGGCGGCGGTGTGTCCAAACTCTCTGCGCTTCATTCACAACAACTCTACTCACTTTTCATTTGTACCATAATGTATCTTTTTATCTAAGTTTTCTTTCTCTTGGATGTGTAAAAATCTATTGGATTTTTTTTTTATAATTTATACATCTGTTCATAAAACACTGCTAAAAAGTCAGTGACATGAAAAAAACATTTTTAATCCTTTGCAGTATAGCTCTGTGCAGTAACGGATCATTAATGTGCAGCGTTCAAACTCAAAATCACTTCCACTTCCTCGTTCAAATGCGGTTTTATGTTTATTAAAGTCACACGTAGCCGATCCTCGTTTGTCCTACTTTCATGGTCCATTTTTATTTATTAATTAATTTATTTTGCTCACGGGTTAACACAATGGTGATGTTTCTCAATACGGCACAAACCAGAGCTATGATTAGCATATGTTTGATTAGCGCAGGTTTGATTAGCGCAGGTTTGATTAGCGGCTGATGCTAAATGTAAATACAGTCATACGTAATATTTTAACAATAATTTACCAACACGTCTGAGGGAAATGTTGATGTTCCTGTTTCATTTTCATCCTCACTATACACACGAATTGTCTGTTTATAAGATCCATCAGCTATGTGCTAGCCAGATTATTTATTTATTGATTGATTGATTTATTTGGTTGGTTGGTTGGTTTACTTGTTTATTTTTTCCCTTTTTTCCATTTTCTTCCTTTCTGCAATGCTTCCATAATTTTGTTTCTTTCTTTGATCCTTAATTTTTGTCTTCTCTCTTTCCTTCTTTCTTTCAACACCATGATCACTTCAGAAACATAGAAAACTTCTGATTGCGTTGTGATCAGCTCGTGCACATTTGAATCAGTCAATGCCTTGAAGCTGCAGCACTTCTGGAAGCACAGCTACTTTTGTCCGGTGACATTTTACTCTTCTTTGGCGAGTATTTTTGAGGAACTGTAAGTGTAAAATACTGTAATTATATAAATGTTGCAGTGCTGGCCTGAGGACATGGAGGCGTTTCTAATTTGCATATTCATGAACATCCATAGATACTTGAATTCTTTATGAGAATAAACGTGTAGAGATGTTTCTATTTATAGCTCTTTATTGCACATAGCATATTAAACAATGTATTATTTAACATATAATTATATTTTTAGTGGTTTAAATGACGTCTCCATGGGTTCCAATTTTTCCTGTACATCATGTGGACAGTTTTTGACAGATCTATTCATTTAAAAAAAGAGAGAGAGAGCGAGAGAGAGAGAGAGAGAGAACAATTTTCAGGCTGTTTGGATATATTTATTATTTATATATTTCTGAAATGTATTATTTTTTGATGAGTGCTGAAATAAAAACAGTTTATAAATACTCCCTGTTGTAAGCGTTTGACTTGTTCTGTGTTGTGTTACACTTCTTTCCACTTCCTGTTTCTCCCCTGCTGTAAATCTCACCCTGAATTCTCTCCCAGATTCAGATTTGATCAGCGTAATGTAAAATAACTACATTTCACTGCACTCTTGACCCTGTAGTGAATTATTAATAGCTATACCACTGTGAATGATAAATGTTTTGATTGCTTAAATAGGAACTCGGCTCCATTTTTCCTATATGTGATGTCATTTGGGACTAAATTATAGATAAAGCTGAATTATTAGCTAAGCTAAATATTGAAAAATCCATGCAGACCCTGTGGACGTCCTTAAGCTCAGGACCCATATGGTTTAATATGCAGAATGTTAATTAAAAGTGCCCTCGCAGGTTCACGGCCATAATCAGATGTGTATTTTTATGATGTATCCGGGTTAAACGGCCTGAGGCAGGGAAAAAAATAATCACTGAACATTAAAAGTTTTCCTGAAAAAGTTCTCCAGCCTACACTGAAGTAATCAATCAGAACACATAAGAAACGCTGAGCTTTTGCCTTGTATCAGTCAACCAATCAGAGAGCTGGATGTCTCCTGTTACAGGAAGTCATGGAGGTTTGAAGTCTATTGTGGGCGTGGCCTTTTTTTCAAACGTGAACTAAATGCAGGCAGGAATTAGCTAACAAACCCCTAAAGAACCTTTAAAGAACCCATTTTTCAAAGAATGTAGGAAATGGAGTGTCATAAAACTGAATTTTTAATCCTACACTCTTACCCCTAAGTTAGGGTTTATTCAGTTCTCTTTCTTGGAGAACCCATAAAGGTTCTATGTAGATCTTTTTTGGAACTTAAGAACCCTTAACCTTCTATCAAACATTTAAAGAACCATTAAGGTGTAGAAATTAGAAGGTGCTGAAGCTGCTGAAATATATTTTCCCTTCATTCTTTAAAAAAATTGTAGAAGCCTCAAGTGATCTTCAGTTGTCCCTCTGTAGAACCATAAAGGTTCTCTGTAGATCTTTCTATGGAAGCTACGAACCCTTAATTATCTAACAAACCCTTAAAGGACCCTTTTCTCTAAGAGAGTAGGAATTAGGACTTGGGAAATAAATGCAGGCAGGAAGTTGTAGGATTGTTCTGAGGAAGTGGCTTAACAGCTAATCTATATCACTTACGAGAAAGTCATGTGATATCACATTGCTGATTAAAAAGCTTAAAAAGCTACTGAATAAGCTACCTAGCATTTCAAGAAGTGCATTAGATTGTTAGCTAAACATAATTAGCAAGCTAGTTAGAAAGGGTAAGGTATTACATATAAATAGATATCAAATTGTTATTGAAAAGTGCTAAGGAAGTAATAAACACTGTGTGTGTGTGTGTGTGTGTGTGTGTGTGTGTTACAATAAAACACTGAGTGATAGGGTGAAGTTACCGTTATCACCCTGATGGTGATTATTTTTCTATAACAACAAGTGTTTTATTCCTCTGATACCACAGCAGTTTACCAAAGATTACAATGTTTATTCATTATATAACCAGAAGTCTTAGTTTTTATCTGTTTATAGTTACATTAATGTTGTGAAACATTCGCGAAACAGGTTAGTTCCAACATGCTGAGCAGTAAGTCAGACAGGTGTGTTAACGTAAAGTGTAAGCTTGACAGATGACAGTGTTTCGATGAGAAAGTTTCATACTTTAATGTGAAGTGATCTACAAAACAAAGTTTAAACCGAGACGCCACTTTAAATCATCTGAGTTAAATTAATTAAAGAAAAGTTCTCACCTTAAATTAAACAGCTCTGTAATGACAGTTATGCTGCGTTCATTACAACCGGGGATCTCAGTATTTTCCCGACTCGGGACTTCCTACGTCTCACTTCAGAGCGTTTACACGACCTCAACTGCCCGAGGCAAAATAAAAAATCAGACATGCAGAGAAAGCTAGCACTAATTACACTGCTGTGTGAATATTAAAAAGCTTTTAAACAGATTTTATACTTTTACACAAAAACACAAGGAAGAGTTAAGAAGTGCATAAGAAAGATCTACATTACATCGCTGTAGTTTAGCTGTAGGACATCATCTCATCATCCTAAGAACATCATCCCAAAGAACATCATTTTAAAGAACATCATCCTAAGAACATCATCCCAAAGAACATCATCCTAAGAACATCATCCCAAAGAACATCATTTTAAAGAACATTGTCCTAAAAAACATCATCCCAAAGAACATCATCTTAAAGAACATCATCTTAAAGAACACCGTCCTAAAGAACACGACAAACTCTGACTTTCCAAGTACACCCTTAGAAAATACTATCAAAGTTCTGTGTAGAACCCTACCACAAAGTGTTTCCCTCTCAGTAAGTGTACAAAGTAGAAGTTTTTTGGATACTAAGAACCATTAATTATCCAACAAACCTGAAGAACCCTTGAAGAACCTGTTTTCTAAGATTGCAGGAATTACGAGCTGATGTTCAAAATTTTTCTGAAATTCTTAGGAAATTTTGAACTTATAAGTTAATGGTTCTTCAGTCGTCCTTATTGGACCCCATAAAGGTTCTATGTAGAAATTGTATGGAAGCCAAGAACCCTTAATAATCTAACAAACACTTAAAGAACCTCTGTAGAGCCCTTTCTTTCTTCTACAGCTTGAGTGATGTTGAATTGAATTTTCCTTCTCTTTTAGAAAATTTAGACCCCTTAAGTTAAAGGTTCTTCAGCTGTCCCTCTTGGAGACCCCATGAAGGTTCTGTGTAGATCCCTGCACTAGAGTGTTTCCCTTTATTATCTAACAAACCCTTAAAGAACGCTCTGAAACGGCCCACGTAGCCTTCATCCAGCAGGGAAATAGAAAATATTCTGCTCCATCAAGTGCTACAAATTTACAGCTTCAGAGCTTCTGTCTCTTTCTTTCTCTTCCTCCTTCTGTACCTTTCTCTTTCTCTCTTCCTGCCTCCCTCTCTCTCACTCTCACTCACTCTCCCTCTCTCTCACTCTTTCTTTCTCTGTCCATCCCTCTCTCTCTCTGTCCATCTCACTGTCTTCCTCTCTCCCTCTCTCTCTCTCACTCTTTCTTTCTTTCTCCCTCACTCTCTCTCTCCCTCTTCCTCCGTCCCTCTCTCTCTCTCTCGCTCCATGGTGCCTGCTCTCGGCGTGTCTAAATGAAGCCTGGCCTTCGACTCAGTGTGTTCATTAAGGTGAGCGAGTGGCTGAATGAGGGAGGAAAAAAGATGAGCTCTGATCCTCTCAGGGACAAACGGCAAATATTTGAATGAGAATCTCTTTTACATTCATCCGCCAGAGAAAGAAACATAAAGAGAGAAAGAAAGACACAGACAGAGAGAGAGCAAGACAAAGACGAATAGAGAGTATAAAGAGACAGAGAGAAGGAAAGAGAGAGACCGATGGAGAGAGAGACAGACAGAGAGAGAGACAGTTACATTATTATACAGTTGAAGCCAGTTAGCAGTCCAAAAAATAAAGAAATATGCAAATTAGTTGTAAATTATAGAATCCTCTAAATCTCATACAGCTCCGCCTCCAAACTTTAGGCCACGCCTCCTACCACTAGTCTCACAAGCCAGATCTCCAGCCTTTATCAAACAGTCTGGTACATTTCGTCTCAAAATATGCTCAAGATCCGCCTACTTTTTACCAAAAAGGGTCATGTGACTTTGAAACAACAAAATACAGCAAACACTATGTAAAGATATTGTTTTTAGAGACACATTTATTTGAATCCAGTGACTCTTAAATTAGATTTCACCCTTTAAACATTCTGAAGCTTGGAGTCAAAAAGGTGTACAGAAGATATAAGACTGTATGTAAGTGGGCGGAGCCTCTGATGCTGATTCCCATGTGGTGGTTTATACAAACATCCTTTTAACAGAAGAACTCCTGAGAAGCCTACATTACAGTGTTGATTTCAGTTCGGTTGATTTCCTACTGATTTTTAATTCATATTTTATTTTACAGAGTGTGAGTGGTGAACTCGGAGGCTTGCTGAGACAGCGGGTCGTTTTGGTTCTCACAGCTCCAAGGTTCTGGTTTCAATCCTGACCTCTGTCACGGTTTCTTCATGGGTTCCCCGGGTTTCATCTGAGCAGCTAATTATTTAGCTTAATTATTTTTGGCTACGTCAGTGGTAACACCTCCACTTTTGCTGAGATGCTACTGTGTGATGATGAACACATGCAGATTTCTTGCACGACGCTAAACTGGAGGCCATACGCTTCCTACGTTAGCCTCGTAGCTCCAGTGCAAAATGAAACAAGCAGACTGCACACAGAGAACACGTCTCGGCTGATCGACTACATTTGGAGTTCATTTTCAGCTGAACTGCTCCTTTAACAGCTCTGTGTTTGGATTGAATTCTGCTTCTCTTGTAAGTCGTTTTGGATGAAAGAATCTGCCAAGTGAATAAATGTACGCAGGAGAAGGCTAACCTGCAATAATCGCAGTAATACACAATAACAACAGAACCGCGAGGTGTGCGAGTCATCGATCACCTCAACAGATAACAGCACAGCATAAATGAAACCCCACACACACACACACACGCACACACACACACACACACACGTTCAGAGAGATGTATGTTCCTGCATTGGCATTCAAGTGCTCTTCGACAGAGATGTTTATTCAGCACGGTTATTGAACACTTGAGCTGTCAAATTCCCTTAAAGCCCCCGTCAATTTATTTTCATAGTTTCTTTCTGTTAGCTGGAGCTTCGGTAGTGACTGTACCACCGACTGCAAAACCAAAAAATGCTGTTGCTTTTTTCAGCTTCTATTTTTTTTTTCTGATATTTTCTTCTAGACGATTCAAGGTGGGCGGGATTATATTAAAGTACAAGTGACATCACTGCTACCAAATCACCAATCACAATTAGTCGTCTATTTAAGTCAACTCCCCTAACGCTACGTAGTTCTACCAGCACTTTTTGTTTGTTATTTCCGGCTGCACATTGAAAAGCAGAGACTACAGTTTCTAGCATTTTTCATGTTTGGGTAATAAAATCACACAGCATTTACAAGAAAAAAAATATGACGAAGTTTGTATCTGAAGCGCTGATGAAGCTCCGCTCCATCATTCCTACAGGCTTTTCTAGCAATAACAGTGTTAATGAGGTGTTTATGTTGCCGTGGAGATGCTTCTGTCAATCATTGCGCCTTCAGACACGCCCACAAAGTTCTAGCTTTTAGTTATAATCAAACTGTAGTTATGGAGATATGCTTTTATTTCTTATTTTGTATTGACAGAGAATTTAAAACTTAATTAAAAGTGAAGTTACTCAGCCAGTTTAGTATTTGAATGTGTGATGAATATTAATGAGTGTGTAATGAATATTAATGAGTGTGTGATGTTATAACAGCAGTAGCTACACTGTGTGTTCATATCATATTAACTACAGGAGGTGAAAATACCTTCTCTTTGTTAAGCAAAACAAATCAACAGGATGCAAAAAAATACATTTTCTCATCAATTTTAATGTTTATTTTTATTTACATAGTAAATAAGTGTTTACAGGTTTTCTTTTAAACTTTAAAGTTTTCTTCAGGTATACTAATCTGAACATTTCCTTGTCGCTGAGGTGTTGAAGGTTACTTTCTAAAACAGAAAGATGTTCTAAGCGAAGCAGGAAGCGGTCGGAAAGTAAACAGACACATCAGTAAAGAGTTTGGAGACGGTGTTTTAGTCAGTAATAATCATCTGTTTGTAAATAAGATGTAGTAGCTAATGCTTAAAGACGTTACCATAGAAACGGTCTGCAACTGTGAAAGTTGGATCGACACATTCAGAGTCGACGTTTTCAGGGGATTTAGCATCAGCCATGTTGGTGAGCTGGAAAAATGGCAGTCTCGTGACATCTCTACTGACCCCTAGTGGCAGAAGCTGTTCTCCTACAACACACACAGCAAGTTATTTATCCAAAAAGTTTTAAGAAACATGTTTGTTTTTTGAAAGTTTATTAAAACATGGAATTATTTTTCCTTTTGAAAAGTCTGGAATATAAAATATGAAAATCAGATTAAGTCTGACTGCCATACTGAACAATCAGCAGCAAACACATGAGGTTATGGATCTCACATCGACGTTTTCAGAGACATGTTTGGAGAATAAAATCATAAAGACGTGCGGATCTTCTAAACGTGACGGCTCAGATCCCGCGCCTCGTCTTTCAGCTTCCATTTCTGATTATCACAGCGATGTGCACAATCCACCTACATCAGGAAACGGAGTGCACCAGAGTGTAAGTGTGTGTAAGTCTATGATTGTGCGCACACACACACACACACACACACACACACACACACATATAGACACACACACACTTCCCCTCCTGTGTAATATGATATGTGCTGGGCAGATACATTAGGCGGCTCGGCAGTAATGTTCCACATTGAAGAGGTTTTTTTTTCATACACAAGCCATAAAAATGATTTTAAAGCAGTATTTTATTTATTTATTTTTTATATATCAGTAGCACCACATTGCCCCCTGTTGGCAGCATGGGATAAAAACACGACATGAAAAATGAGGCTTTTTAGACTATTTGTTTTTGAGCTCACTATATGAGGAGCCTTCAGTAGTTTATCAGAAGAATCATGAAAAGGTGTAAAAATCTTGTAGTAGATTTTAAATGACGTGATGCTCCTCCACGTGGCCATGTTCTTTGTTGTTGTTTTAATAAAAGATAAATCTGTGGCTTGTGAACCCATAATTATACACTGGTTATTAATATGTTATAACTACAACAGCCACATAAAACTGTACATTATCCTAATTAAATAGTCTAATAAATAATTAATAAACACTGTGTGTGTTACTGTTACATTATGTTACACTTACGCTTATAGCAGCTGTAAACACTCGTTCCCTCACCAGCCTCTCTCTTTTCTCCCACTCTGAAGTTAATAACTCAAAAATAAAACGCAGCTTGTTACGCATGTTACTGAGAAACCGCAAAGAAGCGTAAACTCCTCTGTCCTGAAGATGTCGGAAAACTTAAAGTTACAGCTTTACCTCTGACTGTTACAAAGCGCTCACACTGGAGACTCCTTCCATAAATGTTATAGAAATTACAGAAAACTTCACCATATCAGAGATTAGACACCTGTTTTTAATCTGTTTATGTGGAGCGTCTGCCGTAAACGTCCCTGTGGATGAGCTAGGATTAGATATCATAGGGGATTTAGGATTAGAGATTAAGATTTAGGGTTAGAGTATAAGGCTTAGATTTATATTTAGATATTTATATTTAGATTCAGGGTTAGAGAGAAAGGTTTAGGGTTGAAGTTTAGGGTTATGGTTACGGTTTGAGATTAGGAGTTGGTGTTTTATGATTAGAGATTAAGATTTAGGCTGAGGGTTTGGGGCTAGATAGGGAATAGGATTAAGGCTTAATGTTTGAGTCAGGGTTAAGGATTACGACTAAGGGCTAAAGTCTGGGATTATGGTTAGAGTTTGAGGTTCAGGTTTAGGGTGAGGGTTTGGGGATATATAGGGAATAGGATTAAGGGTTTAGGTTATGGCGGGGTTTGGGATTAGGGAATAGTTTTTATAGATTTACAATAAGGTTTAGGGTTACTACAGGTTGGAATTGGAGGGTTAGAGGGTTAAAATTACATTATGGGTTAAGGTTAGAATTAGAGTTTAGGGTTTAGAGTTTAAAATCTAAGATTTATCATTAAGGGTTAGAGCTAAATATTTAAGGTTGGTTAAGATTAGTGTTTAGGGTTACGGCAAAGTTTGGGATTAGGGTTTAGTGTTTATGGTTTGGGTTAGAGATTCGAATTTTCAGATAAGATTTAGGGATTAAGGGGTAAATGTTTATATTTAAATGAAGGCTTAAGGGTTGGTCAGAGTGAGAGTTTAAGGGTTATGGGTTAGAGATGATAGGAATTAAGATTAAATTATAGCAGTGTCATAGTAGAAATTATATACTGACCTCACAACGATGTGAAAAATAAAGAGAGCAGAATATTCAGATAAATTTCAGGTTAATATTGAAACTTTCTCCTGTCTCAGAGTTAAATAAAAGTTTATAGAATAGAATCAGATGTGGAGAAAACAGCTCCTGGTCGTGAGCTGAGAGTTTTATTTATAACTGTAAGCTGATGAGTCCATGGTGTCAGAGCTGAATGTATAAAAGTTTGTCTTGAAGTGTACACTAGTTTAATTTGAGCACACTTCCTGGTCGAAGCCTCCGACTGATCACTGTCAAACACTCTGTGGTTTTAATACACACTCTTCCTGACGTTTTACGCACATTGCCATTATAAACTCGTCCAATTTGAGTGACATCGTTCACTGGCGCTGGGTTGCATCATGTTCACATTATGGTTCGCTATATTACTGCGAGACAGTATTTAAATGGAACATAGCCGGGGGAGATCGCATAATCAAGCGCACACAGAGTGCTGACTGCGGCACAAACTTCAACTGCCTATCAAATTTCTGTTCAACTCTTTCACTTACTTTTTTTGCTCATATTTTTCCACTAAGCTTAGCCAATAGTTAGTTAGCAGCTAATTAGGAAGAGTGATTTGAAGCCCTGCAGCATTTCCCAAAGAAACGCTTCAGTGAAAATGTAAATGTACACAATTTATCTCTGCTTAGCACAAGTATAGTCAATCAGACAAGACATGTTTGGTTTGGGGTTCACTCGGTCCGCAAGGCTAATGGTGCTAATAAGTAATGGAAGAAAATTTTAACCCGGAATGTTCCGTAAATAGATTCCCAAAGCTTTAAAAACTCACTCTGAAAAAAAAAAAATTAAATAAAATATTGTGCAAAATCACAGATATATGGCACAAAGTTTCACTCTAACCTATCCACATCACATCCTTACTTTCTTAATTCAAATTTGTGGGTGGGGCCTAGGGGGCGGGGCCTAGGGGGCGGAGTAAATCCAAACTGCACAGAGGGACAAAGCGATTTTATTTGTCCAAGATGTAGGCCCATCGTTCGAGCGTTCAGCCACACGGTGAAGTTTAGTTCATGATTACAGATGACAGGAAGTCCCACTGTGTCCTAAACACCAAACTGAAAACAGGTGAAAAAAAACAGATCTGTGCTTCTAAATACTGAACCATTAAATACTAACGAGTTCAGAGTTAGAGTTAGGGCTTAGGGTCAAAGTGGAAGGTTAAAGTTTAGAGTTAGTTAGGATGAGATTTTAGAATATCTTTAATGTCATCGTTCAAGTACAGTATAGTTTGAGAATAAAGCTGCTAAGTGTGGATGTGAGATCATCTACATGATCTGTTTTATTGGTTAAGATTTTAAAATTAGACTTAAGGTTTAGAGTTATTTAGGTAAAGGGCTTCAAGTTAAGGTGAGAGTTTGGGGTTTTGCGACAGCTTTAGGGTTTTAAAGTTTAGGGGTTTTACTCTGTGTGATTTCAGCGGTGTGTTTTAATATTATTCCTCTTCTCACTGTAGGAGATGTCAGTAAACGTCTCTACCAGACTGTGTGAGAGTGTGTGTGTGTCTCCATGTCAGATTATAAGATGAAGATCCTCTAACCATTAAAGAAAATGACTCTTTACGAATGTTTACGTCATCAATCAGCGTGATCCGGAAATCAGCTGGAGCAGAAAAGGGCTTCGGATAAACACACACGTTCTTCACAGTGAGCTCGAGGTAATGAGGAGATTGTTTTCTGTGCATCAGCAGGTTTCCTTTACGTTTCTCCATCGCTGTAGCTGTGCCGTGACTTCGCCGTCCTCCTATTGGTGGATTTTAGACGAGCGTCGTAGCAGCGCTCACACTCTGAAACTTTAATCACAGATTTCTCACACAGACACACACTTTATCGCCGACTGTGTTTGGTCGCAGTGACACTAAATCACGGCACTTTATGACTTTTAATAAAGAGACCGATCTCAACTCACGACCAAAGACTTCTTTTACGATGTGAGAATTTTATCTTTGACAGTAACATCAGGATGAAAACTGCGCAGTGTGCAGTGCAGCCGGCGTTAGGCGTTAGGCTAAAGGGTTAGGGCTTACACTTAGTGGTTTTAATTTACATTTATCGGTTAGGGATTTCAGGGTTAGGGTTCAAGTCATGGTGAGAGTTTAGTGAATCTATAATGCAGAAGGTGTGACCAGGGGGTGGAGCCAGAGCCATCTTGTAAGTGAAAAGTTTGAAAAAATAATAATAAATAAATAAATCAAGAATGTTCTGCTGACTGAAAATGGCTAAAAAATGACACTTTTTTACACTGAAAAAGTAAAAATGACTAAAATTGTGAGCAAATGTTTCCATGTTTGATCCAAAAAGCAAAACAACCTGGGAAATATTTTAATTTCATATTATTTTTTACTTTCCTGTCAGTTCGTTTTTTTGTGAATTAAAGTCCAAGTGAAATGACATGTTTTTATTATTATTATTTCTATTACCTCGTGGTTCAATATTTTTTTGCGCCACTTCAATAAACAAACATGATGAGTTTCTTTAACAGGAAGCATGAGCTTCAAGCGGCGTTTGATTCGAACCTTGAAACTGAGCCAAGTGAATTTCAGTTTAACACGTCGTGGATGTCTTCTTTAAAATCCCCGAGTGAAACTCCATCAGTGAGATAGAGCCTTGTCTTTCACTCGTCTCTGACTGAAGGGTCTATTTTCTTGGAGATGGAGGAGAGACAAATCACAGGGACAAGAGAGTCTAAGGAAAAAGTAATCAAAAAAAAAGAAAAGAAAGAAAAAACTGCAGCAGCTAGGCCAATCTCCAAAATGGCGGATTGCTCAGGGCCCAAAGCCGCGACGTGAGATTCCATTACAGCCGAAATGGGAAATAGCAACACAATTATCTCAAGTCCAATTCTCCGAGCTCCATTGTGTCGGCAAACTGAGATCTGGGTTGGGATTTAGAGTTGCCAGGGGAGGGGAGGGAGAGTGAAGAGAGGGAACGCTCGCTCCCCTTTTTCCATCAGAGCAAAGGGAGAGAAAAAAAGAGAGATGCCAGGAGAGAAAAGGCATGGCTCGGAATTCAAAAGATCGGCCTTGGATGGCTCGGAGGAGCAGAAGGACGCCTCGAGAGACCATCTGGAGGACTCAGACTCGCTCTCGGACATCAACAGAGACGGACGCTGGGGAAAAGAAGTGAGAAAAAAATCAAAAAATAAGAGAAAAAACAGAGAAAAGGGAAAACATAAAATCAGAAAAGCAATTGAGAGCGCTCAGACGAGCCGTGATAAGACTGAAAAGGGCTCTGAATGACTGGAGACTGTTTCCCATGATGCCTCATTTCTCTGTGCCTTTGTTTCTTTGTTTATTCTACAATGATGCAATTATGTGCAAGGTCCAACACCGTGGTGGCATTTCAGCGGACGCGTCTACATTACGCCAGCAAGTGATTAAAAGTGCCTTTTAGGGTTTTTTCTGAAAGCGGCCACTTTGTCGTCTTGAAAGGAATGTGTGTGTGTGTGTGTGTGTGTGTGTGAGAGAGAGAGATGGTAAATAGACCTTGATAAAAACATTAGTGCTGATCTGAGTCTTTGAATTAATTATATGTCACAATACTCAGTGTGTAGAGCAATTAAATGTTTAATTTAAAGCACATTTTTCAATATGTCGAGGTCTCGGGCGGCCGCACTGGGTCACACTCCGCTGGATTGACTTTGCATATCAATTATAATCATTTAATCAATTACCAAATACTAATGAAATATTTCTCCATCATTCTTTACATTCTTTTCCTTTCAGAGTGACATTTAAAATAAAAAGCTTTTTTGTTCAAGCAGCATTTCACTCCGTGTGTTTGTTTAATGCAGTCATTCATATTAAAGCATGATTTGAGGAGGGACGCATCAGCCAATCAGCTTGTAGTGTGGTGAGTCACATGACACATTATTTCCTAATTCTTAATTAAAACTTTATTTGAGTATAAATTTTTCTGTCAACTTTTACCTCTCTACATGTTAAAGGCAAATTTATTTTAATCAATTTGTTATTCATTCACATTTCTGAAAAATACGTGTTCATATTCACGACTCTTCAGAACTGCGATTTGGCCCCCGATGATCACCTAAAAGAGCCGACTCAAAATTTCAGCTCAAAGAACTGAGTCAGTGTTTCGACTCAAAGATCTGACTCAAATATCTGAGTCAAAGAACTAAGATATTAGATCTGAGATCTGACTCAAAAATTCAACTATTAAAAAAAAACAACTCAAAGATCTAACTCAAAGATCCGACTCAAAGATCCAACTCAAATATCTGACTCAAAGATCAAACTCAAAGATCCGACTCATAGATCCAACTCGAAGGTCTGATTCAAAGATCTGACTCAAAGATCCAACTCAAAGATCTGACTCAAAGATCTGACTCAAAGATTTGACTCAAACATTTGACTCAGAGATCTGACTCAAAGATCCAACGCAAAGATCTATTACTGATAGAGAATATATGATATACATGATAACATATTAGAACAAGCAAACGGAGAAACAAGTCAGAGACCAAACCAACAATCCAGACCTTCAGAACCTTTGATTTCACAGAATTTCTAATGAACAAACATGATTTCTGATTAAATCAAACATGATCGATGACAACTCGGCAGGTTATCAGTCATGTTTCCAGGTCCCAGATACACATACACAGTGTGTAGTGTGTAGTGTGTGATTTGGGATATAACCCTTACCACTGTTGGAATAAAATATATTTAAACAGCGTCTTGAAACGAACAGGAAGTTCAGACAGATTTCAGAACTTCAGAAGGTAAAATTTGGCATCAGTTCTTAATTTCTGATGAAATAAAAACAATTTGAAAGTTTGTCTTAATCTTTTAAAGCACATTAACTTCACTGAAGTGCTCCTAGTGCGAAACACACAACAGGAAGATGATGTGTGTGTTTGATAACAGTTAATTACGTCCTGGATGATAGAATGTGAAGGAAGAATGAAAGGAGAAATAAAAGGAGTGAGAAAAAAATTCCCTCAAGTTATCAGAGCTGGAACACAAACGGCGGTGTGAAGCCAGACACGGCGCTTTATAAACTTGTTAACAGGAAATAAAAGGTGCTCGGGGTATAAAAGAGACTTTATCGGCCTCCTCGGTGCAGACAAAAGGGATTTCACAGGCACTAATTACACTGACGCAATCAACACGAAAGACTGAAGGAAATCCCTCCATCATCCAGGACTTGGGGCTCGACCTCTCCGCCTGCGCTGATGAGCGATGGAGTGATTAGTACGACTGCAACTCAACAGCTGAATGAGGGAATAAAACTCAACAATGTCATGTCCTGTTGGTCCAGACATCATGCGTCGTGCTTGGAGCTTGTGTAGCAACGGGAATAATATCCGATTAATCCTGTTAGAAACACAGGCTTTACTCCGAACGGAAATGTCTGGAAAAAATGACAAAATGGAACAAACACTTACATCTCGAAATTCAAGAAAGTTCATACACAGTTCAGTGAAGTGACTAAAATTAATGACATTTTAAATACCGATAACAGTTTACACCACAGCACTGCTGGGTTCTGCATTCTGATTGGTCAGAAGGTGTTGATTAATTCTCTCTAACAGCAGCTCTGACAGTAGCGCAGGTTTATATTAATGCGCTCGTTCTAATACGTTATCGTTTCCATAGTAACAGCTCATTCACAGGGACGTGTACAGCGGACGCTCCACTGATAATAAACGGATTGAATGAAGTTTCCTGTAAGGAGAAATGAGTTTATGTAACATGTATGGAAGGAGTCTCCAGTGTCAGCGCTTTGTAACAGTCAGAGGTAAAACTGTAACTTTAAGTTTTCCAACATCTTCAGGACAGAGGAGTTTACGCTTCTTTGCGGTTTCTCAGTAACATGCGTAACAAGCTGCATTTATTATTTTAGAGAATAAAGAGACGCTACTGAGGGAACGAGTGTTTATAGCTGCTATAACGTAAGTGACAACAGAAACGTACTCGTTTCACCGACATTAAATATAACTATTGATGTAACTATAAATGGATAAAACATATGACGTGTCATTTTTTAATAAAAGAAAAACTGTTATCGTTGGCAAATTGCTGGAGTATAAGCGGAATAAAACAGGAAAACAATCAAGCTCAGGGTGGTAACAGGTGACAGGTAAGAATAAATAAATAAAATATAATGAAAGAAAGAAAGAAAGACTGTACTGCTGTGAATACTATTAAGATTACTAGTATTTAAATTACTAGTGAAATGTACACTGCATCTTTAATTTTTATAATTTCAATTTAAATAAATAAATAAATAAAGCAGTGAAATTCAAGTGGGTTAAAGATTAAACTCCAAGCTTTTTAACACTTTCTGAAAAAATTCACTTTTCTAGGGAAGAATAAAAACATATTATTTTCTCTCACACTCTAAGCCTGGATTAGAAGCGTAGCCACAAAGCTAATTCAATTAATCTGTTCCCTCATTAGAGGAGAGAAGGAAAAAAACAGAGGTGAGAAAATCAGTTTAATGAGCGGAGATTCAGGAAGTGTGTTCTGCAGACTGCCTCAGAGACGACACACTGCGTTCCTCCGCTCGCCGTTTTTTATTATTAGCTCTTACGCTCCCGAGCTGCTCGACTTCCTGTTATTAAACTGATAAAACTGTAAAGTGGACAGAAACACAGCAGACACGTCACATGACCTTTTCAGGGCTCTATCGCTTTGTCAGACGAGTACAGGTCAGATCTATTACAGCTTTGTTATAAAGTGTCAGAGAGACAGAGTGTGTGTGTGTGTGTGTGTGTATATAATGACCATTACAGAAGTCTCTTTCTCTCTCTTTTTCTTCTTTCTTACTTTTTTCTTTCTTTCTTTTTCACTCTTGCCCTGTTTTATACTTTAATCCCTCCTTTTATTCCCCCGTTATTTTACGTCCCCATGTTTTTTTACTTTTATTCTCCACCGCTTTATCCTGAACTTCATCTCTGTAAGTTTCAAAAATAATCTCATGCTTGTTACAGAAACTGAACCGAGTCCAAAAAAACACTTCTTGTTACAAATTTAATTTAGGGAAGTGACGAATTTACAGATCTGTAATTATCAGCACGAGTAATTAATCCACTGCAAAGCGAGAGCTAAAAACGGCTTAACGAGAATTAAAGAAAGTTTTGTTTCCTCTCCAACTTGATGATTTTGAAAGGGTTTTTTGTCACGCTTCAGCATCGTCACTCTCTATCATTTGTTTCAAGGAGAAATAGAGAGAGAGAGAGAGAGAGAGAGAGAGAGAGAGAGAGAAAGTGTGTTTGTCCAATTTCTGAAGAGATGAAAAGAACCGAAGCCCTTCCAACTGTTTACGGTAGAAACCCTCCTTAATGAGAACTTCGTGAGCTTTCCCTCTCAAACACTAAAGCTCACGTTTCACACACAAACACAACGTCAAACGTCTGCCACGTGCTGATATTTACTGCCACAGAAACAAACAAAAAACAAACAAACACACATGTGAGTGTGACGGCTTGGCAAACCTCAGTGGAGAAGAAAATGACTGGAACAGCGTCTGAAGGCCCCTTGATGTAGTGAAAGTGCGCACTTCTTTCTCCGCCGTCAGTAATTGGGAGTGTTGCTGTATCTGAGATTTTCAGTGCTGTTTTTTTTAAGGAGAAGGTTTAATGAGAGAAGATGAAAAAAGCAGCGAAGAACTGTGTGGGGAGAAAAAAAGACTTTTGGAAAAAGACTTTTGTGTGGATTTCTCTATAGAATGTTGTGCAATCGGACTGCAATAACACGTCCTTGCTTTTAAAGGACTCACCACAAAAATGCACTTTAACTGGAAAAGAATCCTTTTTCAGCTTGTTTGGTCTTTTTATACACCGCTAACGTAACTACATTTCAGTCGGCAACTGAACAAATGACTGAAATCGCAGTGAAATGGTTTGATTTGTCCAGAGTCTCACCTTTAACTGGATGGTTTTATGCCAGTTTTCAAGGTTAAAGGTTTTACTTTTTTTTCTACTCACAGAAAATTGCTATAAATCTGAACATCACAGCTGAACATGAGGTTATGGTTTGCAGATTTAGAGGTTTCCAGACTCACATTATGGAGTTTTGGGTTGGTGTTTAGGTTTAGAGGTTAGTGTTAGCAGTTAGTGGTTTCTTGTTTTAGTGACTCGAATCATTTGAGTCCATTCAGTTAAATGATTCATCCACTGATTCGTTCAGTTTGTTCATGTTGCTGTCTAAAGCAGACAACAAACAGCTTTGCCTTGTGGAAAGAGCTAATAATCATTGTTGTGAGTCGTCCCCTTTGTTCAGTTGCTGATAATGGACATTGCTATTGCAAAAATTTGAGACTTGGAAGTCAAAGCTCTCCGTTTCCAATTTGATGACTTGTGTATGTATGTTTCCTTTATATGTGTGTCTATGTTTGTATGTCTGATACTGCTGCATCCGCTGAAACACAGAATGAGCTCAAACATGACTCACTGACTCAACTGATTCACCAAACAAGGGAGGATCGAATCTCAAGTCAGGACCAAAAGGATTCACTGCGCAGATCAGATTCAGCACACATGCAAGCGCAAATATGACTCACACAATTCATAAATGTTTAAAAAACACAAACACAAAGCTTTAACAAAAAGTAACGAATTAAAGATGTCATGATTCACAGACTCACTCGCTGAACAAGAGAATAGAATCAGACATGAATAAAATGATTCGCTCAAGCGGTGCAGCTCAGGTTCAGAACGCAAAATTGCAAATGTGACTATCATTTAATGATATACAAAAATACACAGAGAAACATGTAATGTAAACCTACACAAAATCTACTTGATAATCATGAAGTCAGTTGTGGATATCAGTTAAGTTTAGTGGTTTGCAACTGCGACGTCTATCAGTAGCAAGTGACCGAAGAGAATGACTCACTGCGTGGCAGTAACTGACACTGATTCACCTTAGTGACTCATTCAAAAGAAGTGAATCATTCACAAAGGAAACATGTCTTGTGATAGATACTGATTCATTCACCTTAATGACTAGTTAATGACTAGCTCAAAAAGGCTGAATTGTTTGCAAAAATGAAACATTTTTAGTGACTAATACTGATTTGTTCACCATATTGACTCCTTCAAAAACAGTGAATTATTTGCAAACTTGTTTAGTGACTAATACTATTTCATTCACCTAAGTGACTTGTGACTCATTAAAAAAAACAGAATTGTTCACAAATGAAATGTCTAATGATCAAAACTGAAGTGTACACTGTAATGACTCTTTCTAAAAGACAGAATCCTTCATGAAATTAAAGAAATCTAGTGAAAGATACCGATTCATTCACCTGCGTGACTCATTCAAAAAGAGTGAATCGTTTGCAAATGAAACATGGCTACTAACCAGTTCAGCTTAGTGACTCGTTCAAAAAAAGTGAATCATTCCCAAGCTAAAAGTGTCTAGTGACCAATATTGATTTGTTCAACTTAGCAACTCATTCAAAGAGTCTGAGTCATTTGCAAACAAAACATTTCTAGTGACCAGTACAGATTCATTCACCTAAGTGACTCATTCAAATAGACTGAATCATTTGTGAATGAAACATGTCAATAAGACAGAGTCGTTTGCAAACTTAGTATCTAGTGAGGATACAGTAGAGTCACCTAATAATAAACTTTATTTATTTATTTTTTGTTAAGCACGTTTCAGAGCAGTAAGGATAGAGACTTTTATCCTGAATATAAATAATGAAGAGTCATTAAAGCAGGAATCATTTGGGTTTGGGTATACTGTATTTGTATTTAAATGCACCTGATCATCAGGAAACTAATCAGTCACTTCAACCAGGAAGTAGTTTGGGGGGAAACAAAAGAGATTTCTCACTAGCATACCATCTATGTTTGTATTTAAAACCGAAACTGTTCGAACCCTGAGCACAGAAGAGACTTTGGGACTCTGTGGCTATCAGGGCTGTTTAGATGGTGGGATTTTAAAATAAAAACTTTATACTTGTATTAATAGAAAATCAGGAGAAATGTGTTTCCTCTCAGCGTGGAAGGACAGCTGGTGTGTTTTATTCATTTGTTTATTCATTTATATATTTATTAAACTGAGCGGCGTGTAAAACGGATGCTGCGCTCTCAGCTGTGGATAAAATAAGAAAATGGAGACTTGTGTTGTTCGCATTACCTGCACCGTGGTAATTCCATCAACACCTGCAGAGAGAAACACACCACTGTGACACTTCACACTTCACACACCTCCGTTCTGGTTGGATTGTGTCTCTCACAGGAAAACGGCGCAGGCGTTTGTCGGGTATAAATGTGGAACGGGGTTTATGACAGACACATGCGCTCGTGTTTCAGTCACGCCGCGATCAAAGGACCAACTTGTAGCAATTTTTCATTGGATTTTAAACACTCTGGTCACACCGGGTATTATAGAGTGTGTACAAAAGCACAATGCATGAATGCTTCACACTGCAGCTTACAGAGTTCTGCAGGAATTTCTTTTTACAAAACTCTCTTTCAGAATTGATAAAGACTTCAGCTGAGCAACTCCATGCTCTCCGAAGGAGCTATGAATATGCATGAATATGCAAATCAGAACCACCCCCATGCTCTACCATTCCTAAACACGAACATTAGCCAACGTAGTTAGCCAGTTAGCTAACTTCTAGTAAACTAGCTCACAGCAGGATTCAGTCTCAGAGAAACTATTCATTATTTAGATTTTTTCTTATTCTGTTTTTTTTTTTAAATATTTACTCCTTTCCAGTGTTTGTGTCAGTGTGAGTAACTTTAACTCCTCATCATGGACAATAAAACCCATTTTGGTTCTTAAACATAATGACAATGACTTTTTAGATGTCCTAGACCTGACAACGTAAAACAGCTGGTGTGTGTGTATGTGTATGTGTGTGTATGTGTGTGTGTGTAAGGACATCGACACTGAAGTTCCCTTTGTGTCTTGAAGTTGTTGCTGACTCAGCATCAATGAAAATGAAGCTCCAGGAAATAATTATGATTAAGTGCGGCTTGGCAACGTCTCCACTTGGCTACTAAATCACACAAATGAACCCGAGGGCTGTGTTCGGATCACAATGAGACATTTTAATGTTCCTTTACTAAAAGTGGAAAGTGTTAGCGCAATAATTCCGGGTAAATGGTTAAGTTTGGACACTTAAGGGTCAGTTACAGAAATGCATCGTGGGCCAAAAGAAGCAGTTTTGATTGAATTTGGAATCAAGGCCAAAACTTAACCAACAATCTCGAATGCATGTCCGGTGTGTTATAAGCGTGTGTGACACTAGCATGTGTGTGATTATATTTTATTTTTTAGAAAGATGTAAGATGTAAGGCCTTAGCTAGATCACACTTCCAAGGCTAGAAGCAAAATTTGTAAATTGTCCCTTTTCACGACCATGTGTCCATTCCTCTTTTTTTTACCAGGCAACATGTCTGGTTTGTTCCAAATAAATAAAAACTTTCTCACATTTTGCTATTTTGATGATATTTTAGAGTTCATTAGAAAGTATTGTGAATGAATACAACGAGAAATAACTCCAGCATTACATCACTATCTACATATTATAATCAGTTTATAGTTCAGAAATATTTTATTACTAAACAGTGTCTATGAATTTAACTAGTTTAAGGATAGATAACACACATCCACGAGTTCTTCAGCATGGCCGTTCAGAGCTCCTTTATAGAGTACGAATGTTGTATTAACAATGAAAGAAGTTTCATTTATTGATTTAAAAGTATTAATTCTCAAATCTTTCAGCTCTCTGAGGCTGAGTTGAAGACGGCTGGGCCTTAGATCTCAGATCTTCAGTCTTTAGATTCACTGCTCGAATCAGTTTGAATTTTCTTCTTGGATCTTCTTCAGTTGCAGCTTGAAAATGTTCTTGACTTGGGTCTTGTGTTTTGGCTCTCTGGGCTAGCTCGCCAAACATTCGATTCTGATGTACAGACACGTTATCATGTTTATATAAAGAACAGAGACGTTCACGCAATGCTGTGGGAGAAGAAAACCCTACACGTAGCCTTTAGTACCACTTGTTTGAGCACTGAAGATGTTTCTCTACATAAATTGTTTTTTTTTTCACATCTAATATTACAAAAAAGCAAGCAAGTGTAAATAGCAATAGATAGGATCAGAAGCTATAACGCTGTCTGAAAGATAAAGTGATTGTCTCTCTAGTCGCATTTCGAGTCAGAAAACCGAGATGGGACCAAGTCTAGACTACTGATGTCCACAGAGACCTCAAGTAGAATCTTAAGTGTCTGTTTATGTGACTGATGTTTCACTGAAGCAGAGCTAACTATTAATAACATCACAATCTTAACACAGCAGTTCACTTCAGCATTATGAAAATGTATAATTACTAGTTATCTAACTGATTATTTATCTGAAATTAAATTAGCACTGCAAGCACGGAGAGTATTTTTAAAGACTTTTCAGTCTTCTCTCTTTATTGCTTGCTTTTGTTACAAAGATATTGCTTTAAAAGAAATTTGTTTAACAATTGTTTTTTAGCACTCTTACATTTCTGTTATCCTACAGCACATAATGACATTTGTAGCAGGATTAAATATTTTAAAGATTCTTTATTTTCCAGCTACGCTCTACATGTTGTGAGTCATCTCCTGCAAAGTTTTTACTTTCTGTACTGAACAGTGTTCATCTGTACAGCGCATTTTTCTTCACCTGACCTTGACTTTATCAAAAGATGCTCACAGAGTGAGACAGCCAGGCAGCTGAACAGAATAAACATCTACTGAGAGCAAGGAAAATGCTTTAGAGGTCACGGCATCTCAGACACTTCACATTCACCTCCGGGATTTAAATTCCATCCCTGACTACCACTAGGGGCAGTAATGAGTCAGTGTTCACGCTGATTAGTTTCCTCTAACAGCACATTCCCAAGAGTTTTATTCCTCTTATACCACAGCAATTTGCCAACAATTACACTCCTTTTATTAATTAAAAATCAAAGCCATAATTTTTATCCAGTTATAGTTACTTTTAATGTTTGTAAAACAACTTAGTTCCTGTTGTCACTTACGTTACAGCAGCTATAAACAGTCGTTTCCTCACCAGCCTCTCTTTATTCTCTCTCTTCAAGTTAATAACACAAAAATAAAACGCAGCTTGTTACGCATGTTACTGAGAAACCGCAAAGAAGCGTAAACTCCTCTGTCCTGAAGATGTCGGAAAACTTAAAGTTACAGCTTTACCTCTGACTGTTACAAAGCGCTGACACTGGAGACTCCTTCCATAAATGTTAAATTAATAAAAGTCTCCTTAAAGAAATCTTCACCATATCAACTATTTTTTTAATTCATTTATTATCAGTGGAGCGTGCGCTGTACACGTCCCTGTGATGGAGCTGTTACTATAGAAACGATAATGTATTAGAATGAGAGCAATAATATAAAATTTAACACCTTCTGACCAATCAGAATCCAGAATTCCACAGTGCAGTACTTACACTCACTCACAGAACACTCACCATTAGCCACGCGGAAGTATCTCAACCTAAATCTGCCATTTTATCCTGTCCCGTTTATCATTCTGTGAATTTTACACCCAGTTCTTTGGAAGGTCAGTGGATCTAGCTTTGTAAAGGTGTATTACTTGGAACAGTTTCTAAAGGGGGAAACCCTCCTTTAGGGTCACAGGGTTCTAGACAGAATCTTTAAAGGTTCCTCCGGAGGACAAACCAAAAAAAAAAATCCTTTAGAACGTTACATGAGAGTGTAGGAAGTTCAAGTGCTACTCCAGACCTGCAGAGAGATTTCTCACCTGCATAAAAAAAACAGCTAAATAATGAAATAAATGGTAAGTTTAAGCTGCATGCTCCATGTATGTGTGTGTGTGTGTGTGTGTGTGTGTGTGTGTACGTGAGAAGAGGTGGTGCTGTATGAGCTATAGTTCTCCTGTCTCTGAAGGTGATGTGAACAGAAACACTTTGTGACCTTTTCAGCATCGGCTGATGATTTGCTTCAGGCGAGAAGCTGACCTTTCTGTTCCAGCAAACTTCTCAGATTCTCAGAACTGAGATGCACACCTCGAGCTGCACACAAATATACACACACACACACACACACACACACTGTAGGTCAGAGTATGTGCATGTGTGGGCGTGCATGTGTGTGTGTGTGTGTGTGTGTGTGTGTGTGTGGTCTTTTCTTAACTCTCGACATCAAGGTCTCTGACATGTTCTTTTTCCCCAAAAGCACCAGCTTTTTCAACAGATCTGAATTTTCTCACAAGCCAAAATATTCAATTCAATTCAATTCAATTTTATTTGTATAGCGCTTTTAACAATGGACATTGTCACAAAGCAGCTTTACAGAAATAAATGGATTCACAAAAATATATTGTAAATATGTGAATTTATCCCTAATGAGCGAGCCAGAGGTGACGGTGGTGAGGAAAAACTCCCTGAGATGATATGAGGAAGAAACCTTGAGAGGAACCAGATTCAAAAGGGAACCCATCCTCATCTGGGTGCAACGGATAGTGCGATTATAAATCATTCCCTTCTATTATTGTGTACTATATGGACAAATAGTGCAAATGTGCAACCAATAAATTCATCACAGTTTTCGCAAGAAGTCCGGTTGGTTAAAATCTATCCACTGTCCACTGATGGAGTCCTGAGTACGAAGCTGCTCGTGGCAACTGCAGCCCCAAAGCCACTACAGCAATCGCAGTCCCAAGCCATTACAGTACAGCTCCCCATATGTGATCCACATCCATATATATACTTCCACTGAATACAAATATGCAGTCATCGTTAGCCACTTGCTTCGGCTCGTCTTTGGTGTGTGTGTTTTTATAAAACATCTTTTATAACTTGCTGCAGAAGGAGTGCTTTATAGCTAACACCTCAGACGGCTGTGTGCACCGTGCGGAAGCAGCGGCAGCACGAGCGACGTTGTTCACACACTCACCCACTAGTCAAACTGTCACGTTTATCAAGTTCATGCACAGTGATCTCAGTGTTTTTAATGAGCTCTGTCCCTCTTTAATAACTTTCCACCGGCATCATGATTGTTGTCATGAGCTGTGCCTCAAATCTAAAACTCTGACCTTACATTCAAAAGTAGTTACTAATCTAGAAAATCCAGAAGGCTGGTACACAAAACAGAGCGCTCAGTAGGTTTGAAAGCAACATGAGATGTTTTTAAAATTCAATCCCTAACTGTAATAGAATAGTACCTAAGTATACACTCTTGAATAGTACATCAGTATACACTCTTGAATAGTACATCAGTATGCAATTTAAGGCACAACGCTAGTTTGTTTACTCAGTTGTGTCACATGGTACTGCACCACACAGAGGCGTGCTATTCATTCTGAGGATGTGCACGAGCGACACTCCAAACGACGGCCATCTTGTGTACGCATATGTGTGAAGTATAACTGAGCCTTAAGAAGTACGTGTTTCTACCAGAGAGAGCTCCAAATCCCAAAAATTACATCCCAATAACTTCCTAATCCAATCACACCCAAATTATTACACAGGTTTAGCAGTTACTAAATTGAGATTTCTTATAAAGTGTACAATCACAATATAAAGGTGCATTACACTTTAAAATCACAATTATAAATAATATAAATAATATAAAATCACACCACTTTAATACTTCCTGTACAGACTGAGCCGTGTGTTTAATCTATAACTCCTAATCATATTAATCTTGCAGTAAACTATTGATAGTTTAATACATATTTTTATTACAAAGTCTAAGATAAATCCAGATTATTATTCATCTCCAACCCGAGAAGAAAAGTGTGGTGGGTTTCTCAGCCTCACGCCCGTATTACATCATTCAATCTCTCTGTAAACCCATTTCACGCTCGGCTTCAGAGACGTGATGAGAGAAAAACTAAAAGACAGTGAGAGGACATTTTCATCAGGACTGAGTGTCATTTTGGAAGGAAGTGTGTACAGTCCAGTCCAAAGCTGCGAGTCTGCTGGCAGGAACTGCTTTTAATCCATCAGTTATCAGAACACTAACACAGCCGCTATAAAATTATATCTCTAAAACAACATTCTGCACAAATAGAGCTCCATAAACAGGATGTTCTGCCCTAGCGATAATAACAGCGCAGTGCAGTGTACGAGGAAAAAACCAAAACTCTCTGTGAGTTCAGAAGACACAGCTGCAGGGAAAGTTCTCTGTATTCAGACCTCTGTCCCGAGACGTTACACGAGTACCGAGACGGACATTACGGGGTGACGAGATCTTCGGCGTGTGAGGTCATGGCCCCTTTTCTCAAAACAAAAATAGAAAAATGTAGCATTCTTTTGTAAAATAAAAGAAAATAATCCAAAATATAAAGTTCCTGAGTCACTGGAAATCCTCGTCTGTCGTCATGGATACAGCTTTTTTCAGGT
This sequence comes from Pangasianodon gigas, assembly GCA_022758105.1. Classification (NCBI taxonomy): domain Eukaryota; kingdom Metazoa; phylum Chordata; class Actinopteri; order Siluriformes; family Pangasiidae; genus Pangasianodon; species Pangasianodon gigas. The sequence continues at coordinate 513,400 of CM040460.1, forward strand.
TTTGTGATTTTTTTTAAGTAGCTAAATATTCAGATTATTGAAATTACTGGAACTACGATTATGATTGAAATGATTAAACTCTCAGAAAAAAAATCACGTTATATGGTAATTATTTGCCTTATTTTGTGACTAATATTTGAATAAACTGATAAAAATAAATAATAAATAACTAATAAAATGTGTGCTATAACCATGAGGTCAATATTTATTTATTTATTTATTTATTTATTTATTTATTTGCATTGAAAGTGGTCCCTGGCTAGAAAGGAAGTTTGATATTAGCATCCACTTATTAATATTCAAATATATATGCAAATATTAAATAATTAAATTAATTCATATTTTAATGAATTTTAAAATAAATTTGGCAGCTATATGACACAACATACACTCAAATATCTGTCTGTCTGTCTGTAAGTCTGTCTATCCATCAGTCTGTTACTTGGATAATAAATAATAATAACTGTACACTCGTGTGTGTGTGTGTGTGTGTGTGTGTGATGAAGCAGTTTCTTGTGTGTACACATGTAGAAATAATCATTTTATAAAGACTTTTATTTGAACTTGAAATAAAATATTAAATACAAATTATTAATAATTTCTTCCTAGCGCGGAGATTTCTCCCCCTGTTCTCCATTACACTTACAAATATCCAATCCATGAATATTTTAACGAACCTCCCACACCCACATGGTGCAGCGGACTTCATTATTTATTCTGACAGAGTTTCAAAGATTAATGTTGTGTGTTTGTGTGTGTGAGAGAGAGTGAGCTGCTGTAATTAAACCACAAAATAACACACAAAAAACCTACTGCTAGATCAAGAAAGAGTGAAAAAGTTTGTTTCTCTGTCTGTCCTTTTAACGTCACAGAGTTTCGGATGAGGGGAAAAAGGAGGACGAGATTTTTGAGCCACACTTTCAGGACAATGAGTGAATCTGTGAGCTTTTTCTGTGCTCGAGAAAGAAAAGCAGTTATTTCTATTTTTATAATTTAGTCTGACAAGAAGTGAGAGAGACAGAGAGACAGAGAGAGAGAGAGACAGAGAGACAGAGAGAGAGAGACAGAGAGAGAGAGACAGAGAGAGAAAGAGGACGAGAGATGCCATAAAGAGTTTATGATTAATGTGCATCCTCAGTTAAGTGGCTCGTTTTAAAAATGTAAGCTTTTGTAATAAATGACTCTTTCAAGCGCTCTGCAAAATCAATAGCAGCTAAAAATGGCCGCCGCTCGCAGACGCTACGCACTGAAAGTGCAGACAGATTGAATTAAACGCCTCCACGTTCTTGTCCAGTCGCTTCGCTCTGAAATAAAAACTTTATTCTTCACTTTCTTCTCAAAAATACAGCGTTCCTGTGACCTCAAATAACCTTTCACTGGGTCACCATCACCTGTCTGTCTATCTGCCTGTACTTCTCTTGGTTTGTTTGTCTCTCTCTCCACCTCTCTGTCCATCTATCTATCTATCTATCTATCTATCTATCTATCTATTTATCTGTCTGTCTTTTTCATTATTATAAATGGTGTAATATATTTTCTCTCTCACTTCTCAGAGTTCAGCAACATTTTGTCATTAAATTAGTGTAATAATTGTGTGTGTGTGTGTGTGTGTGTGTGTTATTACACTTTATAATCACTTTATTTCATTTTTCAGTGTGATGAAACTCTGGTGTCTGAGCGCTTCCTGTCATGACCTTGGGGAAATTACAATCAATCATCAATCACACACATCATACATCAACCACACGCATCACACGTCAATCACACGTCAATCACACGCGTCAGTAGAGTGGGAGAACCCTGCTGTGGTCCTTCAGCAGCGATCAGAGGCTCTCGTGTGGCGGCTCGTCATGTTATATCACCCCATTTCAGGAATAAACGGCATTTTATTAAAGAAGAACATTCGATATGTGTAATCTCTTTACACGCATAAACGTCACTCAGCGGACGAGTGCCTGAGTGTGAAATATAGACGTCTTCTTCTATTTCACATTTTAATAACAGGAACCTTCACACACTTGCCTCAGTTTCTGTAATAAACACGAGGAAAAGTCATTTTAAAGAATTAGATTTCTATCAGCAAGGGGAAAGTGTTCATTAAAACCAGAGCTGTTTGGAAATCAGAAGCAGATTTTTGTTTAACGTGATCGAGCGCTGTGCTAACGCCGCTAACCGACACGGTTCGTCTCTCCAGACCGATTCAAACTGACGCTAAAATCCATTCCGGTTTCTTTTCATTTAGAGCTGCAACAGAGGAACCTTTCAAAACATAAACCTTTCACTGCTCTTTATGCAGGTTGTCATGGTTACATGCCAACGTGGGTACATTTTTGATTGGATCTTCTTTTCAAGGCATCAGCCAATCAGAAACGAGTATGTGATTTAGTGGGTGTGGTGTAAGAAAAATGAGCAGCACAGATTTACATAGAAATGAAAGTTTTATAAGCTACGACTAAACAGTGACAAGAACCACCAAGTTGGAGGACCTGGGACTGAGTCTGTCTCTGCGTCAGCGGATCTCCAGCTTCCTCACACACAGACCACAAGCAGTACAGGTGGGAAGACACGTCTCTTCCTCCCTCACTCTCAGCACTGGAGCCCCACAGGGTTGAGTCCTGAGCCTCCTGCTGTACTCAGTGTACACATATGACTGAGTAGCCACTTCCTGCTCTACCACCATTGTTAAGTTTGCTGATGACACTGCTGTGGTGGGTCTGATCTCCGACAGCAACGAGAAGGCCTACCTGGAGGAGATAACAAGCCTGGAGCATTGGTGCCAGGAGAGCAATATCCTCCTGAACGTCAGCAAGACCACAGAGCTGATTGTGGACTCTTCTCTCTGTTGCAGTCGGGGAAGTGCTTCTGCTCCCTAAAGGCAGAAACAGAGAGGACGAGGAGGAGCTTCTTCCCGCAGGCCATTCGGGCCTTCAACCAGTACAACACCAAGGACTCATTCATCTCCATCCATACATCTCCAACCCAACCTCCATCTACATCTACATACATAACACTACTAATTTATTTTAGCTGCAATTTAGCATTTAGTATCGCACATTATTGCACACTACATCGCACAAACTGCACAAATCTGCACTTTATATCAGTACTGTCAGACTGCTGCTGCCATCCATATATCCATATATATATTCTTACACACTTTTTTTAATCCCTTCATATATTTGTTTATGTATATATTTTTCTTATATTTAATATATTTTTTTATATTTTTCTTTATATATTTTTTATGTATATATTTCTCTTTATATTTAATATTTTTCTATATTTTCTTTTTTATGTCGGAACAGTTGTAAAAAGCATTTCACTGCAAGTCGTACTGTGTATAGTTACGCATGTGACAAATAAAATTTAAATTTGAATTTGAACAGAGCAGGGTAATGCCTGTCGAGGCGTAACCATGGCAACCATCATGAATCCAGAAGTGAAAAACTGTGATCAATAACTCATCCTCATGTGAGACGTGTTTGGGAGTTGAGTTTCTACCTTTAGAAAATATTTAAATTGTAGAGATGAAGAAGAAATCCATTCCACTAAAAACCTCCAAAAGAAATCGCTATGCAGTGTGATACTTAACGAGGAAGTGTACGCTGGAGTTACAGTGCATTATGGGTAATATTGTAGTGCACTATCCAGGGCATGACCTTTATCCAGTAAGAAAACTTTATGCTTTCTTTACACTTTATTTATGCAAAATTATCTCTTATCTATTTTACATTTACATCTTCTTTATACTAACTTAGTGGTTTTTTTACTTTACATGTTTTAACTTTACGCTACACAAACTTTACACTTCCTTTACACTAACTTTAAACTTTTTACACTAAATTTACACTTTCAAACTTTACATGAACTTTACACTTTCTGTGCACTACCTTGAGGCTTTCTTTGCACTAACTTTACACTAAATTTACACTTTTTTACACTACCTTTATTCTTTCTTTACTTTATACTTTCTAAATTCACACTGTTTCTTTCATTCACTTTACATTTTCTTTACACTAACTCTCTGCTTTACACCTTTTCACATCATGCATTCCAACTTCATGCTAACTTTACGCTTACTAAGTTGATGATTCATTTACACTTTTCTTTCTGTTAACTTTACGGTTTCTTTACACTTACATTATGCTAACTTTAGGCTTACTTTACATACGTTTTTTACTCTAAATCTATCCTTTCTTTACACTTTCTTTACGCTTCATCATTGGACAAACTCATCATCTGATCTGCTCTGTATGTTTCCAAACTACATGCAAAATCTTTTAGCCCTGCGTTTAAAATACTGTGGCAGTGAGTGCAAACTTTTCTCTCCTTCCTTCCTTTCTTTCTTTTTCCTTTTCCCATTTCTTCTTATTGCATTTTTTTGTTTGTTTGTTTTTTGTTTGTTTTTTTTAGTTCATGTTTTTGGTTTTTGTTTGTTATTTTCTTTAATTCATGCAAATTAGAACTCTTTCTTTCTTTCTTTCTTTCTTTCTGTGTTTGTGTTTATTTATTTATTTAATAATGTGTCTCCCTTTTTCTTTCTTTCTTTCTTTCTTTCTTTCTTCCTTCCTTTCTGAGTTTGTTTTATTTATTTATTTATTTATTTGTTTGTTTGTTTGTTTGTTTGTTTTGATGTCTCCCTCTTTCTTTCTTTCTTTCTTTCTTTCTTTCTCTGTGTTTATTTATTTATTTATTTAATCATGTGTCTCCCTTTTTCTTTCTTTCTTTCTTTCTTTCTTTCTTTCTCTGTGTTTATTTATTTATTTATTTAATCATGTGTCTCCCTTTTTCTTTCTTTCTTTCTTTCTTTCTTTCTCTGTGTTTATTTATTTATTTATTTAATCATGTGTCTCCCTTTTTCTTTCTTTCTTTCTTTCTTTCTTTTTTCTTTGGTTATACGTGGTTCTGCGTGTGTTCTAGTGTTTCAGGGTTTTATTTAGAACAGGAAGACGGTGTGTAATATTTCCTCATGACCTCGTTAAATCTGCGCAGAGTCTTGACTTTTCTTTCTCCCGGCCCGTCAGAGGGACTTTATTCTGACTTTCGTTTCATTTCACAAAAGACAGAACGATCCACCGAGCCATTAAAACGTCTAATTAGAGAAAGTTCCACATGATCTCCTAATTATTGTGAATTCTTGGCTCTGTCTGCGATCACCTCTCGACCTGTCTGCAGTTTTATTTTTATATTTTAACACAAGCTGCTTTTCATTTTCCACAGAAATGAGTTTTTACAGATATCGTCAGAGGTGACAGGAAAGGTAAAAAATCACCTCATTACCGAAACGTCTGCTGCGTTTGCTAATACAAGAACATTCGGCGTGAGTTATCGCAGCTGATAAGGTCATGCTAACACACACACACACACACATGCACACACACACACACACACGCACACTCCGGGCACAAGATTAATGCACTCATATTTCATTCTTTTCAACAGAAACTTAAGATTACTTTCCCGTCTTTTGCACCTGCATGCACTCTCTGAGTCTCAGACACGATCCCATCAGTCTGCACTAATACAGGTCCAGCACGCTGCCTTCTGATTGGCTGAGAGCAGGGGGAATGATAACACACACACACACACACACACACACACACGCACACACACACGCAGAGGACTTTTACATGCTGGTGAAGAGAGAAAACTCTGAAAACTTTAACGGCATTTTTACTCGTTCTCTAAAACTCACATTAAAGACAGTAAAGTTTCCCCTGAAATCACTGAGACAGTTTATACTCACACTGACACCTGATGATGTCATAATGCCATTACAGCAGCCAGCCAATCAGCAGCTTTAAATATCACCCAATGGAGAGAGAGAGAGAGAGAGAGAGAGAGAGAGAGAGAGAGAGATTCTCACACATTCTTCCTTTATTTTTTCCCATTTTTAACTTCCTTTGTTTTTATTGTATTCTTGATTTCTCTTCTCTTCTCTTCCTCTCTTTCTGTCATTTTCCTTTCTTCCCTTCATTCTCTCCATCTTTTTGTCCACCTTTCTTTTTACTTCCTTCCCTCCCCTCCCTCCTTCATTTCTTTCTGTCTCTTTTTTTACCTTCTTTCTCTGTATATTTTTTCCTCTTTTTATTTTTTTCTTTTTTTCTTTTCTCCTTTATCTCTCTTTTTTTCTTTCTTCCAGGGTCTTTTTATTTGTTCATTTCTTCCTTCTCTCTCTCTCTCTCTCTCCATACTGATTCTTTTATATTTTTTCTTTTCTCAATTGTTTTCTTTCTTTCTTTCTTTCTTCCTTCTTTTTCATCTTTATGTCTTCCTATTTCTTCTTTTCTTCTTTCTTCCCTCCTTCCTTTCTTCAGTCTTTCTTTCTTTCTTTCTTGTTCTCCAGGACATGATCCTCTGTTCGTTCTTGTCGTACAGACAGTAATGTGATCATTAATCTGACGTTTCCTCTTTACACTCTCAGTGAAGGTGACAGTTTGGACCTTTAAAGTTCCATTACTGAGAGTTTGTAGCTGATACACACGGCTTTATTAGGAAGCTCTACTCTGTGTGTGTGTGTGTGTGTGTGTGTGTGTGTGTGAATAATAATAATGATGATTATGTAACGCTGGATCGGTGTTTAATAAGTGAACATTAGCGTGAGACGCACTCTGTGCTGGACGTGGAGGGTTGGTGCGCCGCTGCGTCGCCGTCTCTGAGTTCAGGAAGATGAAATACAGTTATTTATGGCGGAGATCAGAGGGATTTCGCAGTTATGACCCTGTTAAAGGTCAGCGAAAGCAGCACAACAGCTGTAATCATTCTGAAAACGTTATTTTCCAGTTTGCTGCCTCTGAACTTTTTACTCAATTCACTTTAAATTACAGCAATAAAGAGAAGAAAGTCATTTCTGTGTCTCTGTACGTCGACTGTAAAAGTGAAACCTTCAGGATCACAGACAGCAGATAAACAGAGACAGAGAGTCTGCCTGTTAGCTCCGCCCCCTTCTGCTGCATCACATGATGTTTTATATCAGTTCCACACACCTGAGATTTCTTTCAGTAAAACAATAACGCAGCGCTGATGAAGCGCGACCCTGCGGCTGTTCAGCTCTAACAGCGAGAACGAAACGAAAACTTTCATCTGAAGTTAAAAAAAATATTCAGGTTGCTCCTTTTACCAACGTTCTGAAGTTCTTGCTGTATTGATCTCACCACATCTAATCGGTGTGCGAAATCTAATAATTAAAATCAAAAGTACGAGTCCTGTGTGTGTTCAGAGCGCCTCCTGCTGGCCTCCTGAGCGCCTCCTGAGCGCCTCCTGAGCGCCTCCTGCTGGTCTCCTGCTGGCCTCCTGAGCGCCTCCTGAGCGCCTCCTGCTGGCCTCCTGAGCGCCTCCTGCTGGCCTCCTGAGCGCCTCCTGAGCGCCTCCTGAGCGCCTCCTGAGCGCCTCCTGAGCGCCTCCTGCTGGCCTCCTGAGCGCCTCCTGCTGGCCTCCTGAGCGCCTCCTGCTGGTCAGAGCATCCGAAAGATGAGTTAGTTCCTGTTCTCTCTCATTATAGCTGCAATAATCACTCATTCCCTCACCAACCTCTCTCTCTCACTCTCTCACTCTCTCTCTCCCTCTCTCTCATCCTCTCCCTCTCTCTCTCTTTCACTCTCTCTCTCTCTCTCACTCTCTCTCTCTCAGTCTCTCTCTCTCTGTCTCTCACTCTCCCTCTCTCAGGCTGTCTGTCTCTTTTTCACTCTCTCTGTCTCTCTCTGTCTCTCTCTGTCTCTCTCTCTGTCTCTCTCCCTCTCTCTCTCTCTCCCTCTCTCTCTCTCACTCTCACACACTGTCTCTTTTTCTCTCTCTGTCTCTCTCTCTCACATTAAATGCATACATTCAATTATTCAGTCTATGTTCATTACATATAGAATAGAATAGGAATAAAAATGGAATTAAATTATTATGTATGGTGATGGAGAAATTCATAAAAATATTTACTTCTCATATTTTTACTAATAACAACAACTTATACTTTACTTTAATAACTAATAACTTAACTTTGTATTAAATTATATATATAAAGTGATTTAAAACAAGAGAAAATAATAAACGAAGTAAACACATTAAATAAGGAAGAAAAAATCTAATAAAAACATGATGAATGATAAATAAATAACAAATTGATATTTAAAAAAAATTAAATGAAGTAAAATGTGAACAATAATCATTTAAATGTGTTTATTTATAATTATACATTTGAATATATTTAAACATAGAAAACAGGATTTAAGTTGTTTAATGTCAGTACATGTGCTGGAAGAAGTAAAAACTTTTCTTTAAACTTTCATCAGGTTTCTTTATAAAATTGTGTTTTATATACAAATGTAATGCTTATAAATGTAAATTGTGAATATATTTAATTGTATATGAAAAAAAGGATTTAAGTTGCTTTTATGTGTTTTGTTGGAGGACGTTTTAAAAATGTTTTACTTTAATGTATATCAAGTTTCTTTATTAAACTGTCTTTTGTATATTGATTTAAATATATTTAGTTCTAAGTATAAATATTAATTTGTGAAAATGTGTTGTATATAATAAGAAGAAGATGTAAGTTATATTTATATGCCTTCTACAGAATGTCTTTCATCTGAACTTTTATCCAGTTGCTTTTTTAAACTGCGTTTTATACAGTGCAGTATGACTTTTACTCCTACAGATAGATAGATAGATAGATAGATAGATAGAGATTTAAGTGGATTCTATCTCAGATAATGCCAGGAAGTAATTGCTTACTTTTATGTTTGCTACTTTAAGAGTTAAGGAGTTTAAGAGGAGCAGTGTGTGAGCGTGTGTTTTCTCAGTTTTGGGATTTTTATGTCACATTTCTTGCTTTCCTCCTCTGAGACTTCTCTCCACATCTGTTTGGACTCGGGCGTTAATTGCTCTGTGGGTCAGCGTGTACCTCGAGACGCCTCCGCTGCTTCAGCGTGACTATTTATAAAGGCCACAGACACACACTATCACACACCATCACTACACCATCACACACCATCACAGGTCCGCTGTGGGCGTGTCCCAAACCACCACCTCCTCACTCACTCAATACCGTGCTCTTCTTTCACTCGTTATAAACATCTTTCACTTATTATTAGAATAATTACTCATTTTGTTATGATAATAATTATTCGGAGGCTGTGTGAGCGCAGTAACACGCCGTGCATGCGTCTGTCGCTTCGCAGTGTTCAGCCGTGTGGAGGAAGTGCAGAATCACACCGGAACACCAGTAAAAAAAAAAAAAAAAAAAAACGAGGGATCATTCGTTCTCTCCTAAGGCTTTTCAGTCCAGATGGCTCTCAGCACATCGACATGAGTCCTCTAACACTTCTTGCCCATCATCCATCACTAAATCTGCATAAAATATTTACATTCAGGAGGCACGACCTGTCTCACACTCCTGTTCCACTCAAACTCACATGCGTCTGTTCGGAAGTGTCATTTATTTCACACACATTACCTTAATCTTCTTTCATACACAGGCAGAAAAACTCACTTCTTTTTGGACTTTTCAGTAAAGCAGGAATGAGGGATGAGCCTGACTCCTTCGGCATTTTGTCAAAAATCAGATGAGTCAGTTTGATGAACTGAAACTGAAAATACAGAGCTGTGTATAAAAGAGCAGAAATGACCGAGCTCCCAGAATCACCAACCGTTTAATAATGTAGAATAGTGATTTGTTGGAGACGAGCCAGCTCAGAATAAAGAGACGAGCAGTTTTAGAGCCTCACATCATCTCTACAGCTGGCCTGAATCATTTAAACAGTATTTGTTCATTCTGTTGGGATTCATTTTTCTAATTAACATTCAGATAATATACTGATACATCACCACATCACTATTTTTTATTTAGTATACAGTGGATTTATTTATTACCTTATACTGTATTTCTGTAAAGGTAATTTATTTCTGTCTTTTATTTCTCTCTTAGTCATCTTTCATCTTCAGCGTCCCGCCTGTGTGTAAATCTCCAGTGAAATCTCTTCATGCATGAAACATTCAAAATGAAATTCAATGCAGATGTGTTCATGAATAAAAGAAGGGATTAAAATACACGCTGATGTCGAATCACACATGAGTTAGCATGAGTAGAGGACTGAGGCTGGGAACTAGCAATAATGAAACTAACACAAATACAAAACTAGAAACTCACAACTGAAGTTAAGAAACAACAGCACAAAATATATAGAGAACTGAGGAACTGGGACTCTACAGCTACAGCTAAAAACCTACAAGACTGCAGCTAAAAGCAATAAAACCTAGACAAATACAGCTACAACCAACAAAACAAACAAAAATTAGGAGATAAGCTAAATCCAACACATCAGATAATAATAATAATTATTATTTATTTATTTATAAGCACCTTTCATGATACCCAAAGACACTGTAGAGTTACAAGGAAAAAAATACAAAAAATTGTACCGTCATAGTAGTAAGTAAAACATTTAAAAATTTAATTTAGAATATAATAGAGACAAAAAGGGCAAAAAAATTTAAAATAAAACCATAAAAAAATGCAAAAGACAAAAGTGTATATAAAACCATAACATAAAACTTAGTCAATTAAACAATAAAGGGCCGAAAAGCAACAAAACAAACATACAAATAGGAGACTACAGCTAAAACCAACAAAACAAGCAAACAAACAAAAAAACCCTAAAAAAAAAAAAACTACAGCTAAAATCCCCAAAACAAACAAAAAAAATCTTTAAAAAAAAAGTAAAGACTGCTGAAAATAAGGGAACTCAAGGACTCTACATCTAACACTTACACATTAGAGAACTAAAAATTCGAGGAACTAGTAACTAATACACAAATAAATTAGTAACCTACAGCTACAAACTCACAACTAACACCAAGAAACTACAAGACAATGGCTAAGTGATGTTAATATATAAGTGATGTTAATATATAAGTGATGTTAATATATATAAGTGATGTTAATATATAAGTGATGTTAATATATATAAGTGATGTTAATATATATAAGTGATGTTAATATATAAGTGATGTTAATATATATAAGTGATGTTAATATATAACTGATGTTAATATATAAGTGATGTTAATATATAAGTGATGTTAATATATATAAGTGATGTTAATATATAAGTGATGTTAATATATAAGTGATGTTAATATATATAAGTGATGTTAATATATAAGTGATGTTAATATATAAGTGATGTTAATATATATAAGTGATGTTAATATATAAGTGATGTTAATA
>CM040460.1:524714-541010 GCA_022758105.1 Pangasianodon gigas
TATAAGTGATGTTAATATATATAAGTGATGTTAATATATAAGTGATGTTAATATATAAGTGATGTTAATATATATAAGTGATGTTAATATATAAGTGATGTTAATATATATAAGTGATGTTAATATATAAGTGATGTTAATATATAAGTGATGTTAATATATATAAGTGATGTTAATATATAAGTGATGTTAATATATATAAGTGATGTTAATATATAAGTGATGTTAATATATAAGTGATGTTAATATATAAGTAATGTTAATATATATAAGTGATGTTAATATATAAGTGATGTTAATATATATAAGTGATGTTAATATATAAGTGATGTTAATATATAAGTGATGTTAATATATAAGTGATGTTAATATATATAAGTGATGTTAATATATAAGTGATGTTAATATATATAAGTGATGTTAATATATAAGTGATGTTAATATATATAAGTGATGTTAATATATATAAGTGATGTTAATATATAAGTGATGTTAATATATATAAGTGATGTTAATATATAAGTGATGTTAATATATACACTGATCAGCTGTAACATTAAAACCAGCTGTCTAATATTGTGTAGTTCCCCCTTGTGCTGCTAAAACAGCTCTGATGCGTCGAGGCATGGACTCCACAAGACCTCTGAAGGTGTGTGTGGTTTCTGGCACCAAGACGTTAGCAGCAGATCCTTTAAGTCCTGTAAGTTGTGAGGTGGTGCCTCCATGGATCGGACTTGTTTGTTCAGCACGTCCCACAGATGCTTGATTGGATTGAGATCTGGGGAATTTGGAGGCCAAGTCAACACCTTGAACTCTTTATCATGTTCCTCGAATCATTCCTGAACAGTTTTTGCAGTGTGGCAGGGAGCATTATCCTGCTGAAAGAGGCCACTGCCATTAGGGAATACCGTTACCATGAAGGGGTGTAACTCGGTCTGCAGCGATGTTTAGGTAGGTGGTACGTGTCAAAGTAACATCCACATGAAGGCCAGGACCCGAGGTTTCCCAGCAGAACATTGCCCAGAGCATCACACTGCCTCCGCCAGCTTGCCTTCTTCCCATAATGCATCCTGGTGCCATCTCTTCCCCAGGTAAGCGACGCTCACACACCCGCCCGTCCACATGATGTAAAAGAAAACGTGATTCATCAGACCAGGCCACCTTCTTCCATTGCTCCATGGTCCAGTTCTGATGCTCACGTGCCCTTTGTAGGAGCTTTCGGCAGTGGACAGGGTTCAGCATGGGCTCTCTGACCGCTCTGCAGCTACGCAGCTCCATACACAGCAAGCTGCGCTGCACTGTGTGTTCTGACTCCTTTCTATCAGAGCCAGCATTATCTTTTTCAGCAGTTTGTGCTACAGTAGCTCTTCTGTGGGATAGGACCAGACGGACCTTCACTCCCCACGCGCATCAGTGAGCCTTGGGAGCCCATGACCCTGTCGCTGGTTCACCGGTTGTCCTTCCTTGGACCTCTTTTGGTAGGTACTAACCCCTGCATACCGGGAACACCCCACAAGACCTGCCGTTTTGGAGATGCTCTGACCCAGTCGTCTAGACATCACAATTTGACCCTTGTCACAGTCACTCAGATCCTTACGCTTGCCCATTTTTCCTGCTTCCAACACATCAACTTCGAGAACTGACCGTTCACTTGCTGCCTAATATATCCCTCACCTTTACAGGTGTATAAGTGATGTTAATATAAATTTAGAAACTATCAAATTTATAAATTAGGGGAATTAAAAACTAAGGAAATTAGAATTTAGGCAACTTAGAAACTCAGGAACTAAGAAATTTGGGAACTTACAAACTAGGGAGCTCAAAAATGATTATTTAATACGAAATTATTAAGTAGGGAACTACTAGTGACTGTAAAGTAGGGCACTACGGTTAGTAAGTGCACTTCGGCTTTTTTCGGATTAGAGCGTCAGATGGTGGATTGTGGGTTTGATGCAGATCTAAAGGACATTTCTGAGCCGTGATTACGATCGTGTTCATGTTTTGATTGACCGTTTTGATTGACAGCTGGCATTTAGACCCCTAGAGAGAGTACAAGAGAAAAAAGCGTGAGGTTCTGAGAGTGCGCACTTGGAGTGTGTAGCGGCGTGTTGGAGGTCAGAGCAGGGAATTCTGGGGGTTTTAGCGCTTTTGTACTAATTAACCTGTATAATGGGTTCAGCTGATTTTAATAACTTAGCAGGAGAGGGAGATGGAGAGCAGAATGCCAAGAGGTGCAAGGTCTTATCAGCCATTTTATCACACACACTCACACACGCTCACACACACACACACACACACACACACACACACACACTCACACACACACACACACTCACACACACTCCAGCTCCCTACTGGCTGTTTGTTTGCCATGTTGACTTCACCACCATGAAATTTTTGTTGTTGTTCTGAAAGGGCAAGTGTGTGTGTGTGTGTGTGTGTGTGTGTGTATGTGTGTGTATGCGTGTGTGTGTGTGTATGTGTGTGTATGTGTATGTGTGTGTATGTGTGCGCGCGTGTGTGTGCGTGTGTGTACAGTTATTTCTGCAGGACGAAAAGTTCACTGTCAAAGCTGTAAAATAACAAAGAATCGAGACATTTTCATCTAAATATATTTACAAATAGAATTTTTATTATTTCTGAAAAAACATTAATATATTAATATTAATAAACCAGTCTTTCTTACTTGCTTGTTAATTATTTATATTTATAAATTGATATTTATTCATTGATATTATGTATTAATAATATGTACATAACAGTTAATAATAATGGAATCCAAACCATAATATTCATTCATTAAAACAATAACAATAACAATACACACAAACATCATTAACATTCATCCTTTGTTGTTTAGGTTGAGCTGAATTCTGGATTGTGATTGGTCAGAAGGTGTTGATTAATTTCCTATAATAGCAGCTCTGACAGTACTTTATCATTTCTACTTTGTGTTCCAAACATTAAAGGTAACTATAAACAGATAAAAAAAGTATGACGTTCTTTAATAAATAATAAATTGTAATTGTTGGTAAGTTGCTGTGGTGTAAGAGGAATAAAACACTCAGGGACGTGCAGTTAGAGGAAAATAATCAACTTCAGGGTGAGAACAGTAACTCCGCTTTATCACACCACACCGTCACTCAGTATTTTACTGTAACACACACACACACATACACACACACTCACACATACACACACACACACAGTAAAATCAATAGCAGCGGTGTAAATATGAACATCTTGATTTGGCCTCTGGCCTTCAGTACAGTGAGAGTAACACACACACTTGACTTCCCTTTATGACTCACCTATACGTAATGTTGAGTGTGGCAAACACACACTCACACACACATACACACACACACTCACACTCACACACACACACACTCACACACACACACACACACATAAAAATGCCCTGAATGTCATTTTCAGGATTTAAACCCAGCTAGACTGTAAAACACTGTGTGTGAGTTCAGAGCAGGTCAAAATGAGGTAGAGGATTCTTCACGTGTGTGTGTGTGTGTGTGTGTGTGACAAGTGCAGACATAAGTGATGTGGGTGAGTCATGAGCAGAAGTCGATAAAGAGCACGTTGAAAAAAAAAGTGCTGTAACACAGGTTATTTTTATAATTGGTGTTATTTTTTTAATTGCTGTGTGCTGTGATTCTTTGACATTTTCTCCACATGCCTTTCTGAAATCCGTGACATTAGCATGACAATAAACTCAAACGGCATGTGAATAAACTTTGGAAAAGAAAATTAACTCTGTATACAAAGATCCATTAATCATACTTTAATACTGAAATTCCACACATCAGCACTCAGAGCTCAGGCGTAACTACTGACTTCAGCGCTGTTCAGAAGTTACGTGAGAGTTACGCACTCGGGGGCGGAGTTTGTCTAAAACAGGGGCGTGTCTCAGTTACGCTGGATTCTGATCTTGAGCTTAAGCGCATGTTTCTTGCGTGATTTCGGCTCGAGTGAGGAGCAGCGTTAAGTCCAGCGCCACCATCTGACAGTTTGCTGTAACTACAATAACCACGCTGTAATTGATGTTTTATCTGTAAATACACTCACACACACTATGGAACATCATTCAAGGACAATATTAAATACATAAACATCTCATTATTCATTAAATTATAATATCACTTTAAGCTTATTTGGAGGAGGGAATATTTTATGATAAAGTGATGAATGAAGTTAAAGTTTCTCTGTAAGCGTAGCAGATGAGCGCTAGGTCAGATTATCCTTCACACCGTGGTTTTCTTTACAGCATCGAATTAACACCAACACTGACTTTATTTTATTAATTCTACAAATCAACATAGTGAATTAAGAGTGTGATGAAACCTCCTACATCTCACACACACACTACGATTTCATCACCTTGATTTAGTATCTTGTTACGTTATTAAGTTGCGCTCGAGTAACTCTCAGAGCTCGATATAAAAATGTAAAATACCAGGATGTGCTGGATCAAGTGCTGTTCTCTGTGCTGCTGAATAATGAGTGTGGAAGCCATTTTGTTCAATTAAACCAGTGATTAATGTGAGAATTACAACTAGCAACTACCTATTAGATTTATTTCACTCGCCATACTACATCGTATTATATTTGAAAGAAAGCAAAGGGGGAAAAAATCATTTTTCACTTCACATTTTCTGTCCCTAATTTTTTTTATTATTATTTAAAGGTGAGTGTTTGTGTTTTAATGCGGTGGAGCTCTGAATGTGGAGCTCAGAAAATCCACTAAAGCAGCTGCGTAACCCGACTCTGAATACCAGCAACTTTCCTCAATTAAATATTGATGTAACTGATGGACTTAAGTTGCAAGTCAGCGTCATAATACAGCTTTACTGACTTTATAAAACATAAAGAAAGATGAACTTTTATTTTTTAGCTTCACAGTAAAACATTTCTGCTCATGTAAAGAGTTAACTGAAGTAAAACATGAGTAGAAATCCCTCAGCATCCATGACTGTTCTGTGATGTCTTTCCAGATCCTTTAGATGAGTGTGTGTAGATGAGTGTGTGTAGATAAGTGTGTGTAGCTCAATGATAGTCTTCTTTGACCAGATGCTTCTCTCGCTAACATGATCCTGAAAACCTAATTAGCGAGGGAGGCACATCCTCCCTAAAGAGGACCGGATTCACACACACTCCAACCGTCCATTAGGGACAGAAGCCTCAGGCCTGAATGTGGAACTGCTGATTAGATTAATGAACACTCCACTCTGACACACACACACACACACACACACACACACGAGCAGATATACATCACTCCATCGTGGAAAGTTTATGGGTCAAGAGAATCTCAACTGAATGACTTCTCTGAGGATTTAAACACAGTGTCGTGTTGATTTTATGCATATAGATTCTATAACAGCAGCTCTGACAGTAGCGCAGGTTTATATTAATGCACTCGTTCTGATACGTTATCGTTTCTATAGCAACAGCTCATTCACAGGGACGTGTACAGCGCACACTCCACTGATAATAAACTGATTAAAAGCTGTGTGTAATTGTTAATATGTACATAGATGTTTACATAATATTGATGAAGGAGTCTCCAGTGTCAGTGCTTTGTAACAGTCAGAGGTAAAGCTGTAACTTTAAGTTTTCCGACATCTTCAGGACAGAGGAGTTTACGCTTCTTTGTGGTTTCTCGGTAACATGCGTAACAAGCTGCGATTTTTTCTCTTATTAACTTCTAAAGAGAGAAAAAGAGAAAATGAGGACAGGAACTAACTCGTTTCACCAACATTTAATGTAACTATAAACAGATAAAAAGTATGATCTTTATTAAATAATGAATTGTAATTGTTGGTAAGTTGCTGTGTTATAAGAGGAATAAAACACTGGGGATGTGCAGTTAGAGGAAAATAATCAACTTCAGGATGGTGTTTTATACCTTACATGTTGATAAATTTTACTTTATTCATGTTACTACAAGCAGATTCCCTTAATAATAATAATAATAATAATAATAATAATAACATGCTGATTATACACACGTCAGAAATGTTGAAGCATTAAGGACTCCATGGCTGTTTTCTGTTTGGTTGGATTCCAAGTAGAACTCTGTTTTGGATAATAAGAACCTGCAGAACCTTTAGAACCTTCAGAACTCTTGTAGAACCTTTTTGTAAAATGGAGGGTTTAAAAAGATTTAATTGAATAATTAAGGAATTCCTAAAAATAAATCTACTTGGGGAACACACAGATCTCCCAGAAGGAGTGAAGATCCCTTAAAGCTCTGAATAATGAATTTAAAAGAGTGTATATGTGTGCAGAGGGATAGAGACATAGAGAGATAGAGAGATAGAGGGATAGAGCCCACTGTATGTGGAGTTTATAGAGTTTATTATATTTAGAGTTTAGAGAGAGGATGTAAGACGCATACGTGTAGATGTCCATGCAGTGTGTAGAGAGTTATACTCTGTAATGAACACTGAGAGGATCGTTAGGTTTAAATGAACTTGGCTTCTGAACTCTTCTCTTAACTTAATTGGATCAGTTACAGAATGATGAATAACTAATTGGTTGTTTTGTTGCATTTACATACGACATTGTTCTGTAATTACATTATGTGTATGTGTGTGTGTGTGTGTGTGTGTGTGTGTGTGTGCAAAAACACAGTCATAAACCACATCTGTGTAAAGAGGAGACACATAATTTAGTGCAGTGTGTGTGTGTGTGTGTGTGTGTGTGTGCAGAGAGGAATATCTCTTTGTGAGAGCTTTTACGTTACTGCTATTAAAGTGTCTTCTGATGTAGTGCTCACAGACGAGTGCAATCTGTCTCTCTCTCTCTCTCTCTCTCTCTCTCTCTCTGTATCTCTGTATCTCTCTCTCTCTCTCACGCTTTCTCTGTTTCTCTCTCTCTCTGTATCTCTCTCTCACGCTCTCTCTGTATCTCTCTCTCTCTCTCTGTATCTCTGTATCTCTCTCTCTCTCACGCTTTCTCTGTTTCTCTCTCTCTCTCACGCTTTCTCTGTTTCTCTCTCTGTTTCTCTCTCTCTCTCACTCTCTCTCTGTATCTTTGTATCTCTCTCTGTATCTCGCTCTCTCACTTTTTCTTTTTTCTTTTTCCTTTGTTTTTCTCTCTTCTCCTGTGGGTTGTGTAATGAGAGTGCTGTTCACACACACACACACACACACACACACACATACACACAAATGGACCTCGGCTAAATGTGTAATTAATGACTGCTGGGAAAAGGAGAACGGAGGTCAGAAAGATGGCAAGAAATTTATGAGAGATGGAGCTTCTTAGGGACGCTGTTAGACACACACACACACACACACACACACACACACACTTGAATATTGCAAAAGCAAAGTCTTATTTATGAGAAATCATATGCAGTCCCTACAGGATGAGATAAACGAACAAACAGTAAAACGCTTTCACTGCTTTAACACACACACACACACACACACCACACACACACACACCATACACAGCACATGTACAGTCAACTCCATAATTATTGGCACCCCAAATATGATTACATTTTAATATGTTAGATATAAAATACATATAATATCATTTTTATGTTTAAACAAATGGAGCCACTGTGAATAAAAACACACTCTCACTGCACCGGTCTTTATTAATATCATAAAGTAATATCATTAAAGAGCAACTTTTATAACGTTTGTAAACTTATAAGATTACAACTACTACTCCTTTTTATTTTATTTTATTTTTCTGGGGTTTTTTTCATTATTCTTATTTCATTCTATTTTCTTTTCTATTTCTTTTTTCCACCTTTCTGTTTTAACTTTTTATTAATCTCTCTTTTTTTTTGCCTGAATCTTTATTTTTTCTCATTTTCTGATGGAGGTGTTTAGTGTTTAGTAATAAAGGGACAGATTGTTGCTGGTGTTTTATATTCACTGTAGTTACACTTTAAATCCAAGGATAGAATTAAAATTATATATTAAATAAATCTTTATAATAAACAGAAATTCCTCTGGATGCTGCAGTTTAAGCCACATGAACACGAGAGCCATCATCCATCAAACCTCTACAGTAAACACCACAACAAACACCATAATAAACACCACAATAAACACTGCAACAAACACCACAATAAACACCACAGTAAACACCACAGTAAACACCGCAATAAACACTACTCTAAAAGACAGTGGGTTTTTTCTCTCTTCCTTTTTTACTTCTTTAATTGTAGTGGTCGATGGAAAGGTTCCTCCTAATTAACTTTTGTACAAAATACAGACACAAAACCTCAAAGTCAGGCTGCAGGTTATTTTCTTTTTTTTTAAATTGCAGTTCAGAAGAATCAGCTGCTACACGGATCTGTCTTTCCATCAAACCCCTCAATTAACACCGTCTCGTCTGAAAAAGTGTTTCCATCCATCATTAACAAGGCTTTTTTTCTTTGTTCCTGCTTTTCCTTTTTCTCACTTCTTGCTTACTAAATCCTCCTTTCTACTTTTTTGTCCTCATTTTCTCTCCTTTTTCTTTTTCCCTCTATTCCGACACACTTTAGAAAAAACTTTAGCACAATCATAAATCTGTATATTTTTTTCACAGTCACAGCTTTAAAAGTCCTGTTCCATTTTTTACCCCAGTTTTGTGGATGTTTTATTTATTTATGTCTCAGCACTTTAATATGAACAGACACCCAAATACTGACTAAACACAACACACTGAATTATTTTATCTTACGTATTTATAAGAGATCAGGTGTTGATGAGCTCGCAGGGGATTTTTTTTTTATCAACTATTGTTATGAACATGAAACCTTTTTAAATGCACTTAAATTTCATGAGCCGAGGCGATTTATTCTGAGCACCTAAGCCCAGTTTAAACCAGACCACAGCATCGCTGCATCCAGTACACTCGCAATGTTGAAACACTATTCAATACTCATGCTATATACAATATTCATGCTATATTCTAGCTAGAAACACAAAAAGTACAATATGCATGCTATATTTCTAGCAAGAAACAGAATTCATACTCTATTTCTAATTAGAAACAGTGCAAAATACAATATTCATGCTATGTTTGTAATTAGAAATTATACAATACAATATTTGTGCTATAATTCTAGCTAGAAACATTACAAAATACAAATTCCATGTTTTATGTATTTAGGATTTATTTATACACTTACAAAATACAATATTTGCTATATATATTTTTGCAGTATTGTCCTAGCTAGCAACACTACCAAGTACAATGTTTGTTCTAAATTCATGCTATATCTCTAAATAGAAAAACTATAAAATACAATATTGCTATGCTTCTAGCTAGAAACATTTGATCATCAGATATTTGTACACTATATTTACTATATACAGAAAGAAAACACAGAAATGAAGCTCCATGCCCTGACACTTAAACGTGATGTACTACTTATAAAATATTTATGAAGGACAATATTTTTCTACAGTAGTGATGATATTGGCTTGTTAGGATCAATTTAAGGTTTAAAATTTACTTAAAATTGACTTTATTTATTTAAAATTTACCTGACATTCTGTGGACTTTGCACTTATTTACTGCAAAATCTACTAAAAGAAAAAAATGGAGGTCGCAACACTTTTGGGCTCTTAAAATGGAGTCCCTGATAAAACACAGGTTTGGTCTGCTCTGACCACACCTCTTGATGATGCGTTCTTTGTAACCCCGCCTCTTTTTACAGTAAAACCCCTCTTTATCAGGTTACTGCTGAAAAGTAATATGAATACACAACAAAGTGAATTTACACCTTATTCTTTCACTTCTGTTTTGATCAGTAAACTAGACGACAGAGATTTATAAGTGCTACAATTCAACACATCTGTTTCTAATATTCAGTAACTCAGATGCTGCTGTCCTGAGAAATCTAGCTGCAATAATAACGGCCATGTTACAGACATCTACTTACGGCACAAATCTGCCGAGTTTCATTACATCATTCTCTCACGTGGCCTCATTAAGCCTAAATCTCATCCCTAAATATCCTCAGAAAACACTGATTTAACCCAAGTGACAGCAATTAACACTGTACACTTGGCACTTTATCTGTTCCACGGATTTATACGATCTTCGAGGTAAATTCGGTGATTATTCTCTAAATGGTGTAACATATTAAAGCCTTAAATATCGGAAACACCTCGAGGACACAGTGATTTAACCTGCTCAACTGCAATTAACGCCATTAGACTCCTCTAAAAAAGAGCGATTGCTCCAATAGGTCTGTCTGTAACAAGATATCCTCTATTTCTTTCTTCCTTATTTGCTCGCTTTTTTCTGCCTCTCCTCTCTTCCTCCTTTTTTACGGTCCTAATTGAAGTTGCCGGGCGAATCCATCTCGTAATAAAGCGAGAGACAGATTGGGGCTTTTTTCTGCCGAGCTGGCAGAGGCGAGAGCCGTCGCCTTTCATATTCCTTATAGCAGCGCATAAATCCATTAAATCCATATACGTCTCCTCTCTCTCTCTCTCTCTCTCTCTCTCTCTCTCTCTCTCTCTCTCGTTCCTTCCCATCGACTCGAGAGCCTTGACTTCATTTGCTCACCTTGCTGTCTATTACTGAAAGCTCTCTCAGGCACTTTCCATAAAAACGCTTCAAAACACTCTGAGAGCGGATTTTACTTCATCACTTATCACGCAATAATCTATCATTTTCCTGAACCGATCCTGATTATTCAAAATGGCGTCAAGAAAAACTGAGACGCACTCAATGTTTATCTGTGTGAGAAAAGAGTTCCTCTTACACCCCGACGCTGATTATTTTCCTATTACAATTTTTTTTATTTATTAAAAAATGACAAATCATATTTTTTATCCACTTGTAGTTACATTTAGCATTCGTGAAGCAAGTCAGTTCCTGTTGTCACTTACGTTATAGCAGCTATAAACACTCGTTCCCTCACCAGCCTCTCTTTATTCTCTCTCTTCAAGTTAATAAGATAAAAAATAAATAAAACGCAGCTTGTTACGCATGTTACTGAGAAACTGCAAAGAAGCGTAAACTCCTCTGTCCTGAAGATGTCGGAAAACTTAAAGTTACAGCTTTACCTCTGACTGTTACAAAGCGCTGACACTGGAGACTCCTTCCATCAGTGTTACAGAAATTAACGTCTTCTTACAGAAAACTTCACCATATCAACACGTCCCTGTGAATGAACTGTTGCTAAAGACACGATAATGTATTATAACGAGTGCATTAATATAAACCTGCGCTACTGTCACATCTGCTGTTAGAGAGAATTAATCACCACCTTCTGACCAATCAGAATGCAGTATATATTAATGTAATGCTGGCTGCCTACAGCACTAGCTAAAGGATCAGAGTGGAGTTACAGTGAGTTATGAGTTTATTAGTTTGGATTATAAACTGCACCTCAGAGTGTTTCAGACAAAAACTTATTGAGTGTTCGAGAGGTGATGAAATGATAACAGTATACACACACACACACACACACACACTTTCATTCCTCATTCCTCTTAATCATACATTATGCAGTCCGAGACACACATCACCTCCTCCTTTCATCCTTCATTATGCATTTTATCTTTCTGCTGAGACAGAGAGAGAACGAGAGAAGGGGAGTCACGGAGAGAGAGAGAGAGAGAGAGAGAAATACACAGAGATAAAGACAGAGAGATGGGGTGACAGAGAGAGAGAGAGAGAGAGACAGACAGAGAAAGAGAGAAAGACAGAGAGAGAGAGAGACAGAGATAGAAATACACAGAGAAAAAGACAGAGAGAGAGAGAGAGAGAGAGAGAGAGAGAGAGAGAGAGAGAGAGAGAGAGAGAGAGAGAGAGAGAGAGGGGGGGACAGAGAGAGAGAGAGAGACAGAGATAGAAATACACAGAGAAAAAGACAGAGAGAGAGAGAGACAGAGAGAGAAAGAGAGAAAGACAGAGACAGAGAGATGGGGAGAGAGAGAGAGACGGAGATAGAAGCAGACAGAGAGAGAAAGAAAGACAGAGACAGAGAGAGAGACAGAGAGAAATACACAGAGAAAAAGACAGAGAGAGAGGAAGACAGAGAGAGATAGAGAGAGAGAGAGAGAAACAGGATTGTTGTGATTAATTGCTTGAGTTATACGATAGTTTCAGGCAGAGAGCTGTCAATCATGCTGCTCATTAGAATATTATTAGAATATTAGGCCACGCCCATTAGGCCAGACTCAGATCTGTGCGTTCAGCTGCAGTTTAAGAGTTTTTATCACATTTACATCATTTCATCCCCTGCAGACTTTTTAATATACGAGTGTGAGTTGAGTATACAGTAATGTAAACATGTTTAATATTTTACATCATGTTGCGTGAGATTTTATACAAGCACCAGGCCTAAAGCGGAAAAACAGAGTCTTAAACCACATATTAAAATTAAATTGTAGTGCTTCTCAGCTAAATTTCACCATCTTTCAGGTGTGTGTGTGTGTGTGTGTGTGTGTGTGTGTGTGTGTGTGTCTGTAAATTGGTTTTTGGAGGAATATCCATTTATCTCTACGCTGGACAGAGGGACATAAATAGCCACTTTAACAAGCTCACTTGCACTCGATAAACAGATTATCCTTCTCCTGTCCCCTTTACCCACGATGCATCTCTCTCTCTCTCTCTCTCTCTCTCTCTCTCTTTATCTCACTTTATTTTTCACCGTCTCCCATCTACAAAAGTTTCACCCCATACCTTATAATCATTTATACAATTACAGTGCAAAAAACCTTTTCATGATTTAATCCAAAAGCAATGAGTTTTTTTATGCAATTTTATATAAACTTTATATATAAACTACTGTATATAAACACACACACACACACACACACACACGCAATCACACAGGCCGAATGCTTGAGTGTGTTTTTTCTCAGTACTTTGCTGCCCTCTTGTGGCAAAACTAATATTAAAAATTAAAATATGCAAATTTAAAACCGATCTTTACTGTATATTATAATGTATAAAATTATAATTAAAACATATTTTCAAAGAAAAAGGTTTCTAAAATATAAAATATGACTCCTCTATAAGAGCCTGGGGTAAAGTGTCTATTATATTATTGATTTATATTATATTCTGTTAAATGTGAATAGATGAGTGTAGGCTTAGAGGTGATGATGATGATGATGATGATGACATCACACATATTATGTATTGATAATTTATTCTCTTATTTAATTTATAAATCTGAGACTTTTAAACCTCTTTATGAAAAGATAAATAGCAGAGAAAAAGTTGTGTACATTTCAATTCTACATGTTCACTGTATATATATTAATTTCATAAGTTAAGTTTCATAAGTTTTTTCTGGTTACTGAGTGAAAAAATATAAATCATAAATCATGTTTTACAGTTTTATCTTCTTTTAATGATGTTTTTCTGATTGGAATCTCGTCACAACATGCAGCCAAAACTTTACAGAAACAAAACAAAACTCTCAAAACAACTTGAAAAGCAGCTCTCACACACACTAAAGCAGAAATATCACATTTTCCACAAAGCTGGAAAAATATCAGAGCGCTTAGGGAAACATTCTGAATGTGCAAGTTAAATGAAAACTGTATTATTTTGCATTGTTTATTTTAATTAGTGTCACAAAAGTGGATCATTTTTCTACATAATCTTCATTTCCTTTAAATGAGATGAAGAAAAATTTAAACTCAATTCTGATTTATGTCGCACTTTTAAGGTTTTTCATTTGACTGATCCTCGCGTATGTGTTTATAATTGTTAATAAATATAACAATTGCTTTAAAATTAATTATAAAAGTTGTACATTCACTACGTGGCCTTATAGTGAATAGAGACATTTGTGTTACAACAAAGTTCCTAATGAATTATGAGAGCTTTACGAGGCATTATTTATAGAGTTTATAAACCTCTAGCAGGGTGCCAATACTTTGTGCAGTGTAATAGATGGGCTCGGTCAGTAATTACACACCTATGAATGATCTAAATGAAGGTGGAGCTGGTAAATAATAAATAGCAACACTCTGTGTGTGTGTGTGTGTGTGTTATGAATATTTGTGTTCCTCGTGTTTGTTCATTATTACTTCATTTCTGTCCTGCAATCATTGCATCATGAGGAATTACGCTAAGCCTCGAGTGAGCTAATGAGCAGCTTGTGTTTGTGTGTCTCTAAAAACACGAGAAAGAAAAATCACAAATAAACAATTTAAAAAAAACAGAAGATACAGATTGCCTGAGAGACACAAAAAGCATTTTCATAAAAATATTTATTAGTTTTTTATTTAGTAGATTTAATAGAAAGCAAAATACCTAAATATGATGCACAATTAATTCAATTATTATTTTCTATATTTTTGTAAATGAGGTGTATTTTTTAAACAAACTTTAATAAATGGACAACACACTATCTTTCTCCTAAAGCTTTATTTTTTATTATAATATTTAATTCTTTCTTCTTCATTAAACTGAAAGCAAGCTCTCTAAAACTGAGGCTAAAACTTACATTTTAAATATTAAATATTAAATAATTATTTTTTATAATTAGATTTTTTTGTCATGTCTTAAGGTGTATATTTCTTTAAAAAACAAAAACTCTAAGAAATCCACAGCACCACACACTCCATCTTTCTCCAAACGTGTTGTTATTATTATTATTATTATTATTATTATTATTATTATTATTATTATTAGAAATTGTTTAGATTTAACAGAAAGCAGAAGTAAAGGTGAGGCACAAAGTTTGTATTAAATAATTATTTTCTGTGAGTTGATCTCAGAAGTCGAGTCTTGAGTGTAGTTGAGGACGTTTCGAGGTGATTTCAGGGTAAAAGCCGAGAGACAGGTTTTTATTTCAGCTTTTATTGACTGTATTTCAGCTTCTCAGTGGCTCAGAGGTTTGCGTGCACTTCGGTAGTGTTGTGATTCTTCCACAAACTTCTCACAACTCTGCTGTGTTCCTCATCACTCACACACACACTCACACACACACACACTGATTTTTCTGTGGTGTTCAGCTCAGGGCTTTGTGATGATCACTCCAACACTTTCACTTTGTTTTGCTGCAGCTCTGGAGGTTTGATGAGGAAACTGTTCTGCTGGAAGATCCAGTTACGATCCACTTTTAACTTCTGCCTGAAGACTTCAGGTGTTGTTTCAGTGTTTCCAGATGATCCTCCTTCCTCATGATTATGTCTATTTTCTGTCCCTTTTCCAGGAAAACTCCTCACAACACGATGCTGCCAACACCATGCTTCACAGCTGGGATTTTTGGAGAACTCTCCTCCTAAAGGCTGCTGATCACCTGCACACTTCAGTCTGGCTTTTTTTTATCCTGGTCTTGAAGTAGCGGCTTCTTCTTTCATCCCATAGTGATGTAGAATTCTCTTAATGGTGGATGTTCATACTTTGGTACCAGTTCCTTTGTTATTGTTTTGGTGTTCAGTTCAATCTTTGTCCAAAGTCTAAAGTTTGTTCATCCCTGGGACTTAATTTGTGCCTCTTTCCTGAACGATGCATTGTCTGTGTGCTCCTCAGATTTTTAAATGTGCATACAGATGTTTGTTCAGATGCTCATGGCATCTGCAGTTGTTTGGAAATTGCTCCTATGGAGGAACCAGACGTATGGAGGTCCATCATTTCTTTTCTGAGCTCTTGGATGTGTTGATTGGACGTTCTCGTGGTATCAAAGGGCAAAAAGGCTCTGGCTCTAAAGGTAGGCCCTTTTACAGCCTCAGCTGCTCCTAATTAACTCCTAATTATTACAATTGGCCAATCAGAAGCTTCTACAATCATTACATCAATTTCTGGAATCTTCCAGACTGTTTAAAGAGACGGTCAGCGTGGTGTATGTAGAGTTTTGACCCAGTGGAATTCTGATACGGTGAATGAAAGCTGAAATAAATCTGTCTCTAATCGATTGTTTTAAAATTAACTCGTGTGGAAATAAAGCAGACGCTGTGATCGACTAAACACAGGAAATGTTCAGGAACATGAACTGTGTGGAGAAAACTGAGTTTTTTTTATATATCTTTAGCCTAGGGGTGTGTAAACTTTTGACAAACTTTAATAAACACACAACACACACACTCCATCTTTCTCCAAAAGCTTTATTATTTTATTATAATATTCAGATAGAAAGCAGGATCTCTGAAGGTGGTGCACAAAGCTGATCTCGAGTCACTGCTCTGTGTGTGTGTGTGTGTGTGTGTGTGTGTGTGTGTGTGTGAGATCAGAAGTATTTGGTGGGATCGGACTTGTCGCACATCTGCACGTGAATGTGTGATGTGATTCCTGGATAAACCTTCTGCATGGGCAGCAGCGTGCCGAGCTTCTGCCCTTTCTCGA
>CM040460.1:549772-554898 GCA_022758105.1 Pangasianodon gigas
TGACCTTCTCATGAATTAAAATTAGCGAGGAAGTAAAATCATAACTAATTAATAAAGTGAGAGAAAGTTTACATACCGAGCAGGATGAATGTTTTTTTCTGAAGAACAGCAACATAAGGTGTGTGTGTGTGTGTGTGTGTGTGTGTTGCTGTGTCACAGCGTTTCTTTATCTCAAGCAACAGAATTGAGGAGACGTTAGACAGGCCCACATGCAACCGCTCGATTACACACACACACACACACACACACACACACACACACACAGAGTGTTGAGAATAAAGTTGTTGAAGTTCTGAAGTTCTACATCAGAGCGTTTCTCTGTCAGAAAGAGTTCTGGAACAGATACAGGAGAATATTAAGAACCCTTATTATACAGAGAACCCCTTGAGGAACCCTTGAGGAACCCTGAAGGAACCCTGAAGGAACCCTGTTGTTCTAAGAATGATCATCAAAGCCTCTGCATATTAATTAAATTTAAATATTTAAATTAAATGGAATATAATATGTTAAATGTGTATTTAATTACTTTGCCATTTTAATTCATTAATTATACTTATATTTACTTCATGGAATGCACCAAGCTGTCAGTTTGAAATAATAAACAAATACTTTAATAAATAAATTCAGTATAATTCTTTGAATTAAATGTAATATATTATTTTATATTATTATTTTATTTATAAATTTAATTAAAAACTTAATCAGGGACACAATGCCTTAGTGGTTAGCGCTGTTGCCGCGCACCTCCGTGGTTAGGGGGTTTGAATCGCGCCTCCGTCCTGTGTGTGTGTGTTTGTGTGTGTGTGTGTGTGTGTGTGTGTGTGTGTGTGTGTGTGTGTGTGTGTGTGTGTGTGTGTGTGTGTGTGTGTGAGAGTGTGTGTGTGTGCGATTGTGCCCTGAGTTCCCTGGAATAAGCTCCAGGCTCCCTGCAGCCCTGTGTAGGATCAGCAGTACAGAGAATGGATGGAGGGATTAAAAAATTATTCAAATCAGAAATAAAACAAATAACAAATAAAGTATGGTGCTGTGTGATGTGTGATGATGATGATGATGATGTAAGATGGTGGATATTAAATCAAAATTAAGGCATGATCAGGAAATTATTTTATTTATTACACATTAATACTGAGAATAACTTTCATAACATACAAGAGAAATAAAAAAATAAAAATACAACTTTTAGCACATCTCCAGCAGCTCAAAGTCCACCTTATACTCATGATCTTTATGTTGTGACAGTGTAAAACATCATAAAATAATATGTATAAATATTTTGTATTTTATTTGTATTTCAATGTTCAACATGTAACAGGATTTCAGTGTGTGTTAGAGAGAAAAGATAACACACGGGTTAATTTGTTTTCCAAGGCTATTATGTGGTTTCCTGTGTGTGCGTGTGTGTGTGTGTGTGTGTGTGTGTGTGTGCGTGTGTGTGTGTGTGTGTGTGTGTGTGTGTGTGTAGGCCAGTTATTGGTTTAGACATGCTGTTAAACACAATCTGGATGATTTATCAAGCTGCTAATGACAGACAGAACCACAGTGTTCCTGTACAGAACCACAGAGAACAAAACAAAATATAAATGTATAAATGTACGAATACGTAAATTCCTGCTTATATACACAACAATCTAAAAAAAATAAAACATCTGCTCATAGAAAAGGTCTTCATTTTTATCCCCTTTTTAATATTTTAGAATAATAATGAAGAGACTGGCCCCAAAACAAAAACAAGAAAAGCAAAAAAAAAAAAACCCAGCAGTTTTATCTTTGGCGTATCTGTACGATCGAACGCACGCTAAAAGTAATGTTCTAACAATCTGACAAAAAGCTCAATTACAGTTAAAATAATATTAATAATTACTGCAGAGTGGTACAGTAGATAATAAACACAGCGTGTGTGTGTTACAGTAAATTATTGAGAAATAAAATACAGAAATAAAGTTCATTAAACAAATTAGTTCCTGTTGTCACTTACCTTATAGCAGCTATAAACAAAAAAATAACACGGCTTGTTACGCATGTTACCGAGAAACCGCAAAGAAGCGTAAACTCCTCTGTCCTGAAGATGTCGGAAAACTTAAAGTTACAGTTTTACCTCTGACTGTTACAAAGCGCTGACACTGGAGACTCCTTCCATCAATGTTACATAAACATCTCCTTACAGAAAACTTCACCTTATCAGCGATTACACACGTTGTTTAATCTGTTTATTATCAGTGAAGGATCCGTCGTACGAGTCCCTGAGCCGTTACTATAGAAATGATAACGTATGAGAACATATTTGTTCCTCGCAACAAGAGAATCAGCGGTATATTAATAAAAAATGTTGCTAGGTATAATCGCTATATTTAAATGTTTTAGCTCAGAAAAAAAGACTTAGCTAGGAATGTTTATTCAAACATCTTTACACTTCTGAAAACTAGTCAGCTAGTAAAGGTTTGCTTGGGTTTGAAGAAGAGTTATAATAAAATAATAAAATGAGTAATAATAACTTTAATGAAAAGAGGATCGTTTACAACTGCGATGATTTGCTTTTTCTTTAACCTTCGGCATCTTTGTTGCAGCTCTTCCTCAAACGGATCCCTGAAGATCGGCATCCAAAATACAAAATGCTAATAAAAAAGCCTAAAGAGGATAATCTAGTCTAACACTATAACTTTATAACTACAAAGATTTAGCTACGTTTTATGAATTAACACGAAATACACGTCATAAGCTTCTATTAATCCTTCATGAACACATCATCAGTCTC
Source organism: Pangasianodon gigas (assembly GCA_022758105.1). NCBI lineage: Eukaryota > Metazoa > Chordata > Actinopteri > Siluriformes > Pangasiidae > Pangasianodon > Pangasianodon gigas. Next base: position 552,525 of record CM040460.1, read on the forward strand.
TTCTTTATCTCACAAAAGAATGCTAATCTCTTCCTTAAACAGATTATACAGTTCAGACACACATCTTCCTGTTTATACGGAATCATCGCACACACACACACACACACACACACACACACACACACACACTGTTTCTCCAAAACAGCTTATCCAAACATAACACACTGAGTTATACAACATTTATCCATTTAGCTTGAGTTTTACAGCTTTAAGGTTAAAATCAATGTTTTTATCCTTTTGTTCGTCCTTCACTTCAGCACTTCAGCACAAGGTCCCAGGTTTGTTCTAAAATGATGAAAATATTTCAGATGGATTTTTCAAGGCTGTGTTCCAAAAAACCACTTCCCCTATTCACTTCCCCTTGGTTCAGTCCATCTGGGCTGCTTTATATTTAACCAGCTCAGGGGGGAGTTTGTAAGCTGAAGGAATGAGTCGAGCCTCACTTACCCATGAGGCATTACTGTAATCTAACTTTAGAGTTAGCATGCTAGTTATTTATAAAAGCAGCTTATGATTAGCTACATAGCATGCTAGCAAAGAAGCAAACGAAAAATAAAATGCATGGCAGCTAGCTAACAAAATATCTAAGATCTAATATCATGACAGTGAGTCTGTGAGGAAACGGTTTTATCTGCGTTGTTGTCGTTGTGACTCCTCCTCTTCTTGAGCTGCAAGTGACCACTTTACAAGTTTGCCGCACCGTTTTCCGAAAATCCTTTAGTTTTTCCCAACATGGACAGCTGCGTGACCTTTGACCTCATCGTCCCTGTGGAGCTTCCAGAAGAAGATTCGTAGAAGGTTTTCGAGCAGCATAGCAACATTCTCGCTTTTTTTCTAAATTCCTCGGAGACATAGTAGAAGATAAAGGGGTCGATGCAGCTGTTAAAGGTGCTGATGGCGAGGCTGATCATGTAGGGCACGTAGAGACGACTGTAGTTGTCATTGCTACCGGCAACTTCCTCAGCGTCAGGATCATCATAATCTTTCATGTTGTCATGCTTGAATAAAGATTTGGAGTAGTGCATGAGCAGGAGAATGTTACTGGGTAGCAAGCAGACGATGAAAACCACCAGCACGAGCGCCGTGACTCGGGCTGCGTGGGTGTAGCGAGCACCAGCGGCCACTAGGGTGCGCAGTACAGCGCTGTAGCAGACAACCACCACGAAAAACGGGAGGAGAAAGCAGAGGAAGAAGAGCGTGGCAAAATACGGCACGAAGTAGTTTTCCTGTTCCTCTTCAGGAAGAGCGTCGTGGCATGTTGTAATCGAGAGGTTGTTTATGAAGTAAGATTGACGTGAAGTTAGCAAAGGGACAGCTGCGACCACCACCATGATCCACACCATCACGCTCATCAAGATGGACGTCTTGTGACTCCGCAGTGTTTTGGCGCCAAACGGATGCACCAGAGCCACGTAACGGTCCACGGCGATGAGCGCCAGGCAAATCACCGAGCCGTACATGTTCCCGTAAAACAGAGCGATTAGCAAGCGGCAGGAGGCTTCTCCAAACATCCAGTTGTTTCCCTGGAAGTGGTAGATGATGCGAAAGGGAAGCATGAGGAGCAGAAGAAGGTCGCAGCAGGTGAGGTTCACTAACAGAATGGTGGATGGAAACTTTTTTGTGCGGAAGAGAAGAACCCACAGCGCCAGAAGGTTAGCGGGGAAACCGAACACAAAAGAGACGAGGTAGAGGAGAGGAACGAGGAGAACCGTGGTGGCTGCTTGGATTTCATCCTTCTCCTTTCCACCAAGTGTCGCGTTGCAGCCAGAGTATATGATCTTGAACGTGCGAGGACCTGAAACACCACGAGAGAAAGAGATAGAGAAATTATTACAAAGTATTTATGTGTATTTTGGAGGAAATAAAACCATGACATTCTGCTGGAAGCTGAACAGTGAAGACAGGGACACAGTGAGACGTCCAGGGGGCAAAAAAATATAAAATTGAGACCTTTACACCAAAAATAAACAAAAACAATCAAAATCTTTGCTTTAAAAAAACCCTCAAATGAGGTAATAATTGGACACATGAAATGTAATGTATCTGTTCACTGAGCGACAGATGAGCGAATATCGCAGTCATGACCAAACGATTCGAGAACTCAAACCACGCAGAAGTAGAGTTGATATATATATATATACATATACAGTACTGTGCAAAAGTCTTGGCATCCCCTTTTTTTTTTAATACAAACTTTGTTATAGATGTTTATTTTCTGACTTCTACATTATTGATTCAGTACAAAAACATTTTAGATTCCAAACATTAGTTTTCCAGCACAAAATGAAATGTTACAGAAAAATGTTTGTATGTCAGTAAAGAAAGCAGCAGATTCCATAAGAGACACTTTTCAGATAAAAACATAATGAAGGCT
>CM040460.1:569845-603994 GCA_022758105.1 Pangasianodon gigas
AGAGTATGGTGTAGTATAGTACAGTATAGTACAGTATAGTACAGTCAGACTGTATTACACACACACGGCTTTGGAGTTTTTGTCCTTCAGGATTTCTGCTTTGTCACAATCACTCGAGCCAAAACTCTCCTTCTACACCCCTGTATCTCTCTCTCTCTCTCTCTCTCTCTCTCTCTGTTGTTCTGTCTCTGTGTGTGTGTGTGTGTGTGTCAGTCTGTAGACAGGTGCAGTAACAGTGAGATGATCAGTGTTTGTGCTGTTAGTGCAGGTGGAGTAAACTGAAGCGTCGGTTGTGTGTTGGTTTTGCGGTGCCGATGTTATCGCGTGTCTCTGAGCTCACATTCATCTCTCTCTCATCTTCAGGTTTTGTTATAAAGTACAAGGGGAAGGCAGCTGCACTCGACTCGACTCGTCTCGGCTCTCATGCTCTCTTATTGCATCTTGTTATTTCCTGTTCAGACATCGGTGTCAGATCTGTCACTTTATTTTCACAGCAAACGCATGAGCAGAAACCTTTATTTACTCTTTTAGTAAATGTGTAATAAACACGAGTAAATGTGTTTAAAGCTTTCATGGACTAATTGTTTTATGCTTTGCCTTCTCTGAGAAGGACACACACCATGTCCTCTCAAACGTGTCCAAAACTCTTCACCAACTAGCTGATTTGCTAAATGGCTAGCTTACTAAAACCCAGTTTCCGAACTTCCTTCTATGCTACATAGCTGGTATAATAACTTGTGACATAGCTAGCATTATCACTAACTAGCAGTCAGATCCCAGCATTGCATTCTGGGTAATATGCGTTTGTGATGTCTACAGTAGTGCTGATCTCTTCACAGCCCTTGAGATGGAGGTGGAGATTAAATTAAGGGGAAGGGATTGTGCGTTAAAAACTATTGGAACACAACCCTGCAGTAAATCTCCTCATGTTTCCTGGTTTTAAATTCTGGGTAATTATTGCTTGGAAACTTGGCATCAGAACATTCTCAAGCTTTAAGCTTCATTAGTGTGTGTGTGTGTGTGTGAGTGTGTGTGAGAGAGAGAGACAGAAAGGGAGCTTTACAGCGTTGTTAGAAATATTCTCTGTGGCTGAAGGACGTGTGCTAGTTTAGCTGTAGTTTAGGATGTGTAGATAAGCGCTAGTTTACAGAGCGCTAGTTTACAGAGTGCTAGTTTACAGAGCACTAGTTTACAGAGTGCTAGTTTACAGAGCGCTAGTTTTCAGAGTGTTCATTTACAGAGTGCTAGTTTAATATGTTACCTTCCAATGTTCAAGTTTTTCTGTGTGTGTGTGTGTGTGTGTGTAGTGGTGGACATGCAGGGCTGCTGTCCGTACACTCGTTTCATCATTCCTCCGAAGACGACGCACTGGATCGCTCTGCTTCAGAGAGGGAAGTGCATGTTTAAGGAGAAGATCCTGAAGGCCGCTGCCTTTAATGCCTCCGCTGTGCTCATCTACAACAACAGCTCCAAAGAGGACACGGTCACCATGGCACATGAAGGTGTGTGTGTGTGTGTGTGTGTGTGTGTGTGTGTGTTGAAACTAGCATGAAGCTCAGCTTGTTGTGACACGCCAGAAGTTCTCAGATTGCAGTGGGCGTGTCTTTAAGTCTATATATGGAAAAGAGAGGTGCTATGAGTGGGTGTTTCTTTAAGGCCTGAGATGGAAAGGTGGGTGTGTCTATAAATCCATATATGGAAATCTTGACCTAGGATGAAGGAAGTCATTAACATTCATATATTTTCCTGTATATTCGTCTCTAGCAAATATGGCAGGATTTCTGTTATTAAACTAGCCACTTGGCTACCTAGCATGATAACTAGCTGACTTGCCAAATGGCTGGCATTCTAACTAGCGAACTACCTGTTTACCATAATAACAGATTGGCTATATAGGTAATGAGATATATTTCTGATTTGAAAAGGAGGAGAGGAGGACAGGGGGAGAACAAGAGTGCAGGAAAAGGATGAGCAGAAGATAGGAGGAGAACAGGAGGAGGATGAGAGGAGGAGAGGATGAGAGGAGGAGGAGAGGAGGAGGATGAGAGGAGGAGAGGAGGACAGGAGGAGGAGGAGGACAGGAGGACAGGAGGAGGAGAGGAGGAGGATGAGAGGAGGACAGGAGGAGGAGAGGAGGAAGAGAGGAGGAGGATGAGAGGAGGAGAGGAGGAGGAGAGGCGGACAGGAGGAGAGGCGGACAGGAGGAGAGGCGGACAGGAGGAGGATGAGAGGAGGATGAGAGGAGGACAGGAGGAGAGGTGGACAGGAGGAGGATGAGAGGAGGAGGAAAGGAGGATGAGAGGAGGAGGATGAGAGGAGGACAGGAGGAGGATGAGAGGAGGACAGGAGTGAGTGAAAGTGGTGAGTCATGCTCCGCAGGCTGTGAGGAGGATGTTGAGGGTAAATATAGCAGGAGAAGGTGAATAATTCATGAGTTTCTAATCAGCTGAGGAGTGAGAACACCTCACAGCATGAACACACACCATTAATAATCATTTATCATTAATAACACACACACACACACTCACACACACACACACACACACACACACACACACACACACACACACACACACACACACACACACACACACACACACACACACACACACTCACACACACACACACACACACACACACACACACACACACACACACACACACACACACACACACACACACACACACACACACGCACACTCTCACACACACACACTCACACACACACTCACACACATACACACACACTTTGTTCTTTGTTCCTCTTATTTTCTCTTTTTGTTTCGTTTTTGCCCTCTTTCCTTTTTTCTTTTTACAGTCTTTATTGTTTTTCATTCATTCTGTTCATTCTCTCACTTCATTTTTTTATCTTCTCATAGTTTTTATTTTTCTGCTTCTGTGCTTCTTTTTCTTTCTTTCTTTCTTTCTCAACTTTTCTTATTTTTGAGATTTTGCATTTTCAGTATTTTCTGGGCTAAAGGTCAACTTAGTGCTGTCTCTCCCTCTCTCTATCTCTCTCCCTCTCTCTCCCCCTCTCTATCTCCCTCCCTCTCTCTCCCTCTCTCTATCTCTCTCCCTCTCTCTATTTCTCTCCCTCTCTCTCCCTCTCTCTCTCTGTCTTTGTGTCTCTATCTCTCTCCCTCTCTCTCTCTCCCTCTCTCTCTCTCTCTCTCTCTCTCTATGCCCACGCACAGATCGATCACTGAATCTTTTAACCTTTAGGAGCAGTGCATAATGAATAAAGATGTACTTTACAATGAGAGGATCGCCGTGTCGTAGAGAATACATCACCGCTAAAGACATCTCACTACACCCATCTCACTGTGACGCCGTCTACGCCAATCTTAATCTTTACTTTTTATTTCTACTAATTCCACTTGCTTTGCTCAAATTGAGATAAACACCACCCCTGTACGAGAAATATGATTTATTTTAAAGAAAAAAATTAATTTTCTGTTCTGTTTTATTGAACAGAAAAATAAATTGAACCAAATCAATAATATTCCATTTTTAATACAAATTTAAAAGCAAAATTAAAATGAATATTAAAATTGTTTATATTGTTCCACCTTTGACAGAAATTTTAATTTATAAAATTATTTTGAATAATATACCAATTACGATACAAATCTAAATGTGTGCTTTTATTTATTTATTGTAATATTTATTATGAAACATAACTGCAGTAGATAAAATGATGCATGGCTTCACCTCCGGCGCTGTCGGCTGATCTCCTGTCCTCCTCAGTGTTTGTGTTATTTATGACGGCGGCCTCGGCGTGGAAAGCAGAGCGAGTTTGATAAACGCACGTTTCAGACGTGAACGGTTCGGGTCATGGACACGGCTGATAGAGATGTTTTTTACGAGAAGACCTCAGAGATAAATTTTAAACAGTGGAGTACTTTAATGCTCTCAGGGACGAACAGAGAGTTTTAATCAGATCACTGAATTCATTCGAACGACAAACTGAAGTCAAGAAACATCACAAGAATGTGGAATATTTACAAATATTAATGAATATTAATGAATAACTCTGAATATTTATACACACATATATCAAAACCAAAGACTTCCTGCTTACATCCATATATAGTGTTAGACACGCCCACTCAGAGCCCCTCTTATTTCCATATAAGGATTCAAAGACATGACCAGATTTCCATATATGGTCCTAAGTACACACCCAATCAGAGACATTCTCTGTTTCATAAATAAATGAAGACAAAATCACACATCCCTGTCTTAATTCTATATATCAACTTAAAGACAAGCCTACAATCACAATCTCAAAACCACGCCCACATTTCCATATATAGTGTTAAAGAAACAGTCATTCAGCGCTGCTCATTTCCATATATGGACTTAAAGACACTCCCACAATACAATATAGTATTCAAGGCACACCCTCATTTCTAAATACTAGGCTCTTCTTATTTTATAATTTAAACTAAGACACGCCCACAATACCATACATGGATATAAAGGCACACCCACCTTTCTATGTAAAATGTTCAAGACACACCCACTCACAGTTGTTCTTATTTCCATATATGGAATCTAATACACACCCACAATCGCAAATATATAGTCTCAAAGACAATCCCGCAATTCCATATATAGTTTTAGACTTGGTTACTCATATGTTCCTTTTTTTATATTTTGTATGACACGCCTACAATACCATACATGGTTATAAAGACACACCCACATTTCCATATACGTATAGTATTAAAGACATCCACACTTAGAGGCTCTTATTTCCATATATGGACTCAGACATGCCCACAATCCCATACAGGGACTCATATGGTGTTCAAGACACGCCCACTCAGTGCTGTTTATTTCAATATATAGGATTAGACACACCCACTCAGACCTGTTCATTTCCATATATGGACTCAAAGACACACCCACAATCCCATACATTGTCGTAACGTCATTCCCACATTTCTATATACAGTGTTAGTCATGTCTACTTTTTCTTATATGGAAGTAAAGACACGCCCACCCAGAGCTATTTCCATATATGGACACAAAGACCCAGATTCCCATATATGGTCTTAAAAGCACAAAAAAAGGGATGTGCCCTTTCAGAGCCACTCTCATTTGCATATAGGAACACAAGTCACACCCACTTTCCCACATGTGTACACTAAGACACGCCCACGTTTGAGAAGTGTACAGTGTATTGCGATTTACATAATTAATTATCAAGACAACTGTATCTTATGAAGGTGTGTGTGTGTGTGTGTGTGTGTGTGTGTAGGCACCGGGGACACGGTGGCGGTGATGATTACCGAGTCGCTGGGGAAGGACCTGCTGTCTTTCTTGGAAAAGAACGAGACGGTTTGGGTTTCGGTGTCGGTCGGTTCTCGAGGTCCGGTGAAGAACCTGAACCGCGGCTCGCTGGTGTTCGTCTCCATCTCCTTCATCGTCCTGATGATCATCTCCTCCGCCTGGCTCATCTTCTACTTCATCCAGAAGATCAGAGACACTAACGCACGGGATCGGAGTCAGGTAACACACACACACACACACACGTGCCATATAGAGTAGAGTTGTGCTTTTATTAATTTGTATATTTTAAGGTATAAATATCTAAACACATTTTTCCTTTCTGGTTAAATAACTCTTTGAATACACTTCTGAAAAAATGCATGACATTTATGTATACTATAATGTTATTAACTTTTAAATTCGTTATTATTATTTTTTTAATAATTATTTACAAATTTTATGTGTGCGGTTTTTTTTTACAAATATATTAAAACAAAGTAGCTACGAATAACATGTTTCTTCAAAGTTAGGAAACATGTTTTACTAAGTTAGAGTTTAATAAAATAGTATTTTTATTTTTTTTTATTACATATTTAATTCTTTTATTTATTTTAATTTATGCTATTGATGTTTTGTCTTTTTCTTGTTTTGATTTGATGAATGTAGCGACGGCTTGGAGACGCTGCGAAGAAAGCGATCAGTAAGCTGACGACTCGGACGGTGAAGCGAGGCGACAAGGTGAGGATCTGTTTACTGACATCACCGTTTCCACAGGCTTATATTAATGCGCTCGCACGTTATCGTTTCTATAGCAACAGCTCATTCACAGGGACGTGTACAGCGGACGCTCCACTGATAATAAACTGATTACATATTTAAACGTGTTTTCTTTAATTTCTGTAACGTTTATGGAAGGAGTCTCCAGTGTCAGCGCTTTGTAACAGTCAGAGGTAGTAAAAATTTTTTTCCATAATGTTTTTAAAGCTCTAAATCATTTTGGTATTTCTTGTATTTTTTTTTATGCCTCGAGGAGACGTTATGTTTTCGGGTCGTCTGTCCGTCCACGTATGTGTCTGTCCTCATTAGTGCGATATCTCCATCCAAGAGCGAGCAGTTGAATGATTGTAGGATTTATATGGAATTATTATTAGAACCAGCAGATGAATAGATTAGATTTCAGAATTGATGCAAATAAGATCAAGGTCACAGCAAGGTCAAATATCTGAAATAGTTTTTCTACAACAGCTTTTTTCCTGTTTGAAGTTTATTTAAAGGGAATTTCAGGCGTACAAATAAACCACTGGCATTGAGTTCTACTTGTTTTTGGCCTTTGGTTGGTTCACTGTTCATATAATTGCCAAAAAAACTGATATATTGCTGAGTTTGTGCCGGAAAATATCATGCTTTGTAGAATGTTTTAAACAAGTTCAACAAGAAACAAAGCAAAAAAAAGATCCTCACCCCTAACCCTAGAGCAAAGGAGAAATTCAAACATTAAAACTAAAATTAAAAATTGGATTATAATTGGTTAGAATAGCTTAAAAGTGTCATCGTATCTTCTCTCCTGGTCAAATGTCCGAGTGGGTTTATAGGAAAGAGCTCCTGTGAAGTGGTGCTTATGGAGGCGGGTTTAGTTTCGACTCAAGTGCTCAGGAGAGAGATGAAGAGAGGATGAGTGGAAAGCGAGAGAGAGAGAGAGAGAGAGAGATGAGATGATCAGATTCTGGTCAAGGTCATTCCTCTACAGCCATGAATAAAACATCAGCAGCCTTGGAGGAGGACAGAGAGAAACCGAATCCCTCCATCTGGGGAAGAAAAAGACAGAGAGAGAGAGAGAGAGAGAGAGAGAGAGATTTACAGCTGGGTATAAGGTTATGATGCAGACAGTAAAAAATATCATGTGACTAAACCCGAATGTTTATTGGTGTAATGTCACTGTTAGCATTTACTCTCGTATTGCATTTTATTATTTAGTCTCAAATTACAAATATAAAGACAGTTAAAATCTGAGAAGGAAATAAATAAAAGTTAAGGTGAAATACATACAATTAAACGCTTTTCTATCAATTTATCACCTCAGATATTTTGGGACGTAAATAAACAGCAGTTGCGAGAAGCTTCTCTCTCACACTAACCAATAACTTTATCGACATTGTACAAGTACAACAAGATTCAGCAACAGTGTAACCATGGCAACCAGATGTACCTACCTGCGATTTGGTGAAAAAATGTAAAGTTTTTATTATTTTTATTAGTTATTATTAGTAATGAGTAATGAGGAACGCTCATTCAGAGCTGCTCATTTCCATATATGGATTCAAGATGTCCTTATTTTATTATTTAAACTAAGACACACCTACAATACCATACATGGTTATAGTGGCACACCCACATTTCCATATATAATATATAAGACACACGCATTCATTAATATTCCTACAGGTATTGTGTAGATTTAATATCACTGTGTTACATTTCACTGTGTTTCAGAGTGACATAACCAGAAACCTGCTGTCTATAAACACACACCTTTCTTTGTGCTACATTTTTTATGCATTGATATCTCAATAAACACGCTATGTACTCACACACACACACACTCACACACACACACACACACACACACACGGTCGATGGTGAAATGCTGAGTGAGAAACGCCATTAGAAACCCAACACGTCTCCACACACAGTCACCTTGGTCAGAGAGAAAACACAGGACACGACCGAGTGACGCAAATAGCATCCTGAAAAGAGGAGCTTCCTGGAAAAAGAACGAAAAATAAACAACAGAAAAGAGAAAAATGAGGAGGAAAATGGCTGATGTGCAGGGCTGGGGTTCATCAGACAGACAGACAGAGAGTCAGACACACAGACAGACAGACAGTCCAGAGAGTCAGACAGTCCAGAGAGTCAGACAGTCAGAGAGTCAGACAGTCAGAGAGTCAGACAGACAGACAGAGAGACAGAGAGACAGTCAGAGAGACAGACAGACAGTCAGAGAGTCAGACAGACAGAGAGACAGTCAGAGAGTCAGACAGTCAGAGAGACAGACAGACAGACAGACAGTCAGAGAGTCAGACAGACAGTCAGAGAGACAGACAGACAGACAGACAGTCAGAGAGACAGACAGACAGACAGACAGACAGACAGACAGACAGACAGACAGACAGACAGACAGACAGACAGAGAGACAGACAGACAGACAGACAGAGAGACAGACAGACAGACAGACAGTCAGAGAGTCAGACAGACAGGGAATCAGTCAGACAGACAGATGGACAGACAGATGGGCTGCATTGAAAACTGCATTTATTGTATTAAATTGTTATCTTTATGATAAATATTTTAATGCACGCTGTATAAACACCATCTCCTGTTAGTCAACAGTAATTATAATACATTAATAACACAAATAATAATAATAAAAAAACTGGAGTCTGATTACAGTGGAATTGGAGGAGTAACTGTAGTCAGTCTGATTACAGTGGAATAGGGGGTGGGAACTGGAGTCTGATTGGTTACAGTGGAATAGGGGGTGGGAACTGGAATCTGATTGGTTACAGTGGAATAGGGGGTGGGAACTGGAGTCTGATTGGTTACAGTGGAATAGGGGGTGGGAACTAATGTGAACATGTTATCTAAGTACACTCTAAATATTCCTGAGTGAAAACAGTCTAAAATGGTATGAAGTTCTGGCCTCTGATTGGTCAGAAACACAAATTTTTCACTATAAAGTTCAGCTAATTGAATTTTTTCAGGCATAACTTAATTTCTTTCTCTTTCTCTATTGTTATTTGCTTATCCTCTGTTTCACAGCGAGCTTGGTCATTGCATGTACCCAGAAATTCCTGTCATATCGCATCACTCAGCCGTTGCTAGGCAACGTGTTATGACAAACCGGGGATTATGTCATCGCCGATGTCTGCTGTTTCATCCGACCTGTGCATGACCGACCTTATTCGTCCTCTCCAACCTTCTGTTCCATTACTGTTTATAACATGCCCTTTGTCAACCTTCCCTAACAGAGTGTGTGTGTGTGAGTGTGTGTGTGTGTGTGTGTCACTGCAAAAGCACGGTGTGTGTAACTGGCAGGTTTTTCAGCACACACTCGGATCTCAGCTGCAAGAACAGTGTAGATGAAGAGAGTTCCTGAGAGATTTACACACTGAGTTTCTTCACACTCTGAACAGAGTCGAATCGACTCGCTAACTCACTAATCTAACTAAACAGTTTGCTGGCTAATCCGCTAGCAGTGTAACGCAGCACAGCTTCATCAGATGAACGAGTCGGAAGCATAAAGCCCAAAATCAACATCATCAGCTATAGTTTTAATGAGAAAATGTCCAAAATGTACAGGAACTAGCTGGTGTTTAATTAACAGATGCGTGTTGCTGAAGTGGAGTTACTGTTACAGCCCTGAAGCTGATTATTTTCCTATAACAGCACATCCCCAAGTGTTTTATTCCTCTTACACCACAGCAATCCGCCAAGGATTACAAGTTTTTATTTATTAGAGGAACGACAAGTTATAATTTTTATCTGTTTATAGTTACATGTAATGTTCTGTGAAACAGGTTAGTTCCTGTGGTCGCTTACGTTATAGCAGCTATAAGCACTCGTTCCCTCACCAGCCTCTCTTTATTCTCTCTCTAGAAGATAATAAGACAAAAAAATGCAAAGAAGCGTAAACTCCTCTGTCCTGAAGATGTCGGAAAACTTAAAGTTACAGCTTTACCTCTGACTGTTACAAAGCGCTGACACTGGAGACTCCTTCCATAATTGTTAAATAATCATCTCCTTACAGAAAACTTCACCACATCAACGATTACACGCTTTTTAAATCTGTTTATCAGTGGAGCGTCCACTGTACGCGTCTCTGTGAATGAGCTGTTACTATAGAAACGATAACGTATTAGAACGAGCGCATTAATGTAAACCTGCGATGTGCAGCTGCGCTTGTTTTGGCGACTCAGTAGTTGAATATTCAGGTTAGTTACTGCGTTACTCAGACTTTCCTACTCTGCTCAGGTGTTCGTTACTCTTGGTTACTACAGAACTCAGAGCACTCATTAGTTACTACATGTTTATTTGTATCTAAGTGCTAAGTTCTGATCATACTGTTAAAAAGCTCTCAAAATGGCTGACGAGATCCAGTCAAGCGGAAGTGCAGCGTTAGCGTTCAACATTTACTTTAACAGTCTGTAAATCTCATTATTTTCATTTATTTTTCCAGGAAACAGAACCTGATTTTAATCACTGTGCTGTGTGCATCGAAGGCTACCAGCTGAATGACGTGGTCCGCATCCTACCCTGCAAGTAAGTGTGTGTGCGTCTGTGTGTGTGTGCGTGTGTGTGCGTGTGTGTGCGTATGTGTGTTGTTTGCGTCTTGCGTAATAGAGTTTAACAGTAACTGTCGCTCCGTGAACCGGCTCTGGTTATTTTTAGTGCCGAATTCAGTGACCTCCAGTCAGCTCTAAACCTAATCTCCTACACGCACACACACACACACACATGCACGCACACACACACACACACACACACATTTTTATTCCTCCTAGGGTTTCAGGCACCATCTGCTGGATCTGCTCCGGTCACACAGCTGGAGTTTTGGCTGTCAACTTTATAGGTCACCTTTCACAAATCATCCTATTCAAAATACGCAACGTGGCCTAGACATAACATGCTTTACAAAACACACACTCACACATAACACACATGCTCACATAACACACACTCACATAACACACGCTCACATAACACACACTCACAAAACACACACTCGCATAACACACACACAAATAACACACTCACATAACACACACTCACACATAACACACACTCACATAACACACGCTCACATAACACACACTCACGTTACACACACACAAATAACACACACTGACATAACACACATGCTCACATAACACACACTCACATAACACACACACAAATAACACACTCACATAACACACACTCACACATAACACACGCTCACATAACACACGCTCACATAACACACGCTCACGTTACACACACACAAATAACACACGCTCACATAACACACACTCACACATAACACACACTCACGTAACACACACACAAATAACACACACTGACATAACAAACATGTCTTGTGGGTGTCACTGCTACTGTTCTCGCTTTGGGGGCGTGGCCTGTCAAAGTTTTTTTTTGTTGTTTTGGTTTTTTTCAGTTCTGATGAGAAACAGTAGTAGCTAAACGTAAATATCTTCTAAAGCTAACGAGTTAAACACAAATTAAATAACGCACTAATCAGTGTGAAAATCATTTGTGTGATTTATGTGTTACACACTCGGCTTCGTTCTCAGATTAGATTCGCAAAGCGAGCTAGATGTACTAGCTACGTACACTCACCAGAGACTCCAGCGATCTCTGCTGCTTCCTTCCAGCTTTATGTTTCTTCCTAACGTCTCTGTACACGTTTAACGTGAGCTCGCTTTTAAGTTTTTCTAACATTTCTGCGGGAACTAATTGCAGGTAGGAACTAAAGTTGAAGAAACATTTGAGAATTATTCAAGACGATTGGTTGGATTTGTGGCTTTACAGCGTCATACATAATTCTCACAGAATTGAGAAAATCTCAGCTTACGGCTCTCACACACAGACGTAGAAAATGAATTCTCATGTGTCACTACTGAGTGTTTTAGTTCTTATTTAAACCAGACATTAAGATTTACGGCGCTCTTTAAGTGCACTACCATCAAGTCATAAACTGTGTTCTTTAAAAACACTCTCCAGGAAATATTCCTGTGCCACTCTCGTCTCTCGTCTCTCTGCTTGTTATCAGCCACATCTTACAAAACAACTGGAGGCTGCGGGGATTGAACCCGTCCTGCAGGATTACAGAATTACTCCTGAGAGCTCTTAAAATTATAAACACAACACGCCTGCAGTGAAGTGCTTTCATACTGTTGCTAAAATTTATAATCGTCATTTACAGCTGAAAAATTGTAAAATCCGTTTGTATTGTCAGAGAACTTCTGATCAATTCACACAAGATAAAAGATCTCTGTATAAAACATACAGTTGGGCGTGTCTTCACCTTATACATAAAACTCCATGCATGCTACACACACCTCAGTTTAATACACACTGATTGTTCTGATCTTTATAATAAGTGCTTGTTGTAGGGGGCGTGGCCACACTAGATCATTATCAGGTCACATGACCAGGACATGTCTGTAGTGTGTAGCTGTGTTAGGAGCTCAGTAACGTCCCTAAAACCCCCGGAAGCGTCTCGTCTCTGACTCGCCCTCTACACCTCGTCTAGATTTTTTGTTCTGCCTTTTAAACTTTCGGTTTTGATAGAAAAGAGGAAAAAGCGAGCGCGTCTGGAGCGTCTTTATACTGAAGAAAAAGTGCAAAACCTCTTTTCCCACAGGATTTAACGCAATCTTTCCCAACACGTCCATTCAGACGGGATAAATATCACCTGGAGTTGTTTCTACTGCTCAGTTTATAGAAGAGAAAATACGCTGTAAATACATGAGCACACAAGTTTCATAAAAATGGCTGACATGACGGATTCGGACGAAAATCCCAGAGATACTACGGGATTAATTACATTACACACCGCCACGTGGAAAACTAATCCTGTTTGAACAGTGCTTATGATGTGTGTACGGAGAACGGAGACTCTCAGATGTGTTTTTATAAAATAAACTGACATTCACTTGTTAGAGTAACATCTCTAAGAACAGAGAATCAGCGACGCTATAAAGAACGACGTGATCTAAATTGCTGGTGAGAGAAGCTGGCATCTAGAACTGACTCCATGTTTGTTTTGGAACATCTACTTTTCACAAGCCAGTCAAATTCTGAGGGATTAAAAACAAAGCCCCGCCCACTCAAATATGCAGATACCCTCAGAAATATGTCACTTTAGAGAAGAAAAATGCATTCAGATTTCCATTTCATATTGTTTTCAGAAAGTCTGAGTAAAAGCGTGATGTTTGTCAGGATGTAGCTCTGTGCTATCTCGTATGCTAAGCGCCAAACACCTAGCGGGCTAGTCACATCATCACTTCATTTGGAAACATTTTAGAAACATGGATAAATATAATATATAGCATTCTCATTTCTAGCTTCTTGTCTTTGTTTCACAGTATCTACTGTATAAGCACCAAACTTGTTTCTTACCTTTAAAATTATCTTAAAAGACTTAAAATGTAAATTTGCAATACTTCTTTATTTTTTCTTTATTGTTGTTCCACTTCTCCTCAGTGCTTCACTGATCAATAGGGCAGAGCTGAGCTAATGCACATCACTTAACCCAGTCAGAGCCATTCAATTTACATCCTTCTGCTATCCACTTTATGGATGTGTGTGTGTGTGCACGTGTGTGTGTGTGTGTGTGTGTGTGTGCGCGCGCGTGTGTGTGTGCATCTTCTCTATATGAGCTGCCATTTTTCTTCATTATGATGATGTGAACAACATGCCTGTCTGTCCACATACACTGATAAAGACAGATAGCTTATCTCAAGTAGCTGGCACACACACACACACACACACACGCATGCGTATACACACACACACACACACACGCATGCATAAACACGCACACACACACACGCATGTGTACACACACACACATACGCATGCGTATACACGCACACACACACACACCTGAGTAAATATATTTGCACTTTTGTGTAAATGGTGAAATGAGTAGTTGTCAGTATCAGACTCAGACTATTGGATCTCATCAGTGATTAGTGTATGAGTGTGTGTGTGTGTGTGTGTGTGTATGAGTGTGTGTGTATATGAGTGTGTGTGTGTGTGTGAGTGTGAGTGCGCTAAACACACTCATCACTAATTCATGCCTCTCTCATCGTATGCTTCACAAAAGAAAATAAATGACCAGTTTTTATCATTGGATCACATTAACTCTTGGCTCTGAAGCTTCACTGCAGCACAACGTAAATCTGTAGCAGGAGCAAAACATTTTCAAATCTGAGACGTTTTATACAGCGATGTTTACAGGAGGAGGAGCTTGTAGATCTCAGGATGTCATGAGGAGGAGCTTATAGATCTAAGGATGTCAAGGGGAGGGGCTTATAGATCTCAAGATGGCAGGAGGAGGAGCTTATAGATCTCAGGATGTAAGGAGCTTAGATCTCAGGATGGGAGGACGAGGAGCTTATAGATCTCAGGGTGTAAGAAGGAGGAGCTTATAGATCTCAGGATGGCAGGAGGAGGAGCTTATAGATCTCAGGATGGCAGGAGGAGGAGTTTATAGATCTCAGGATGTCAGGAGGAGGAGCTTATAGATCTCAGGATGGCAGGAGAAGGAGCTTATAGATCTCAGGATGGCAGGAGGAGGAGCTTATAGATCTCAGGATGGCAGGAGGAGGAGCTTATAGATCTCAGGATGTAAGGAGCTTAGATCTCAGGATGGCAGGAGGAGGAGCTTATAGATCTCAGGATGTCAGGAGGAGGAGCTTATAGATCTCAGGATGTAAGGAGCTTAGATCTCAGGATGGGAGGACGAGGAGCTTGTAGAGGAGCTTATAGACCACAGGATGTAAGAAGGAGGAGCTTGTAGATCTCAGGATGGCAGGAGGAGGGTAAGGAGGAGGAGCTTATAGAAATTTAAGTATATTTATTATATGCTTTAAAACAGTGTTACAAAAACAATAAAATTATTGGTCAGAGTCTCCACACACACATATATTTAACAGTAAAATCATTAAAACCATTAATAATATAAACATAGAAAAGAAAGTCAGTAAAAATGACTTCAGACAACGTGAAACAATAAATGCATAATATAAATTAGTTACAGTGTCTGTGCAGTTCAGATCATCTATTATATAATTGTCTATTATACAGTCAGGAAGCAATAACCTGTGCCAGCGTGTGTAGAACAGACAGCGTACACACCTCATAAAAACTGTACACACACATTTTTGGCTCTATGTGACTATATTACATTATAGCTGGCGGTAGCTACTGCTGAGAACTGCTCCAGCAGCTTTTGTTTACACTCAGGGTGAGGTGAGAGAGAAAGACCATGAGAGCGTCGGCTACAGCGGCTCCCGAGCTCCCGCGGTTTGGTTCTCCAAGAATTTGATCGATTAAATAAACAACATCTCTAACCGGATAACCTTTGAAAATGATCGATTGAAACATAATGAGCTGCACAGCAGCGCCTGAGTGTCATTTTACCTAGAAATTGAGCTCCAAAGTGGCTAAAATGCCCATTTTCCACAGCCTCTTTCTCGGGCAGTGTAGAACACAGAGGCTGACGTCATTTGAAAGCTACTGAAGAGCTGTTTTTAATGGTTATAACAGAGCACATGTCAGTCATAGTGATCCAGAGCTGTCAGGCTTCACAAGTGCAGACAATTCCCATTTTAGTAACGGCAGCTGGTTCTCCATGAAAGAACGACACCTCTCAATCACACATCCGTAAAACTGAAGGAGAATGGTGCTTGGAACTTTAACGTTCCTCAGCTTGCTTGCTTGTGCTTTTGTGATGATGGAGTTGATGAAGTGAGACCATGGAATTTAAAACAAGCTCCACTGCATGTTAATTTCAACAGTGGCTTTTGTAGCTCTTCCTGATATCCATGATCGCTTCTTTTGTTTTTGTTGATGTTCATGGCCAAGTTGTTTCACGTTGATAAGTTATTTACCTCATCACTGCAGACACTTTCATTATTATTATTACTTATTAATCCAGTCGCTGTGGAATCATCAGCATGTTTAATAATGCGGTCGCAGCTGTATTTAGCACTGCAGTCCTGTGTGCAGAGAGAGGACAGTAATGGACTTTGTGGTGAGCCAGTATTTAGAGTGAGTGATGAGTGATGATGAGAGAGTGATGCCCTCTTTTACAGACTGAGGCCTGCTGTGTAGAACATCAGAGATCCAGTTGCATATGGAATTACACAGAGCCCAAGTGCACTAGATGGGATAATCATATTAAAAACAGAGCTATAGTCTACAAATAATACTCGTGCATAAGGGCTCCTGTTGTCTAAGTGTTCAAGAAGGTTGTAGATCTCAGGATGTCAGGAGGAGGAGCTTGTAGATCTTAGGATGTCAGGAGGAGGAGCGTGAAGATCTTAGGATGTCAGGAGGAGGAGCTAGTTGATCTCAGGATGTCAGGAGGAGGAGCTTGTAGAACTCAGGATGTTAGGAGGAGGGGCTTGTAGATCTCAAGATGTTAGGAGGAGGAGCTTGTTGATCTCAGGATGTCAGGAGGAGCTTGTAGATCTCAGGATGTCAGGAGGAGGAGCTTGTTGATCTCACAATGTCAGGAGGAGGAGCTTGTTGATCTCAGGATGTTAGGAGGAGGAGCTTGTTGATCTCAGGATGTAAGGAGGAGGAGCTTGTAGATCTCAGGATGTCAGGAGGAGGAGCTTGTTAATCTCAGGATGTAAGCAGAAGGAGCTTGTAGATCTCAAGATGGCAGGAGGAGGAGCTTGTTGATCTCACAATGTCAGGAGGAGGAGCTTGTAGATCTCAAGATGGCAGGAGGAGGAGCTTGTAGATCTCAGGATGTAAGGAGAAGGAGCTTGTAGATCTCAGGATGTAAGGAGGAGGAGCTTGTAGATCTCAGGATGTAAGGAGGAGGAGCTTGTAGATCTCAGGATGTAAGGAGGAGGAGCTTGTAGATCTCAGGATGTAAGGAGGAGGAGCTTGTAGATCTCAGGATGTAAGGAGAAGGAGCTTGTAGATCTCAGGATGTAAGGAGGAGGAGCTTGTAGATCTCAGGATGTCAGGAGGAGGAGCTTGTAGATCTCAAGATGGCAGGAGGAGGAGCTTGTAGATCTCAGGATGTAAGGAGAAGGAGCTTGTAGATCTCAGGATGTAAGGAGGAGGAGCTTGTTGATCTCAGGATCACAGCAGTGATCGTGTCTTTTTTGTCTTTTCTGTTCTTTAGACATGTTTTCCATAAGATGTGCGTGGATCCATGGCTGAACGAACACTGCACCTGTCCCATGTGTAAACTCAACATCCTCAAAGCTCTGGGCATCATGGTGAGTACACACACACACACACACACACACACACACACACACTTTGGCCTTAAAGCACTGACACCAAATTACTTTATGAAGCATTTTGTTTTAAAATATTCAGTTGAATATTTTATTTCACTTTCAGTACAAACTGAGAGGAATTTTATAGATCAAAGAGAAAGAAATGCAAACAGCACTAAAATACACACACATCATTATCTGGAAGAAAAAAACCTTTCATTCATTAATGCCAATAAGCCATGTTCCCTTCATTACAATACAAACAATCATCTGAAATATTAATTAGGTATTGATATCCAGTTCATTGCGAGGTTTATTTCGTTTCAGTAATTCTATAAACATGACTGAAATATTCAAAAAATGTTTGTACTGGATGAATAATTCAGATTCTGAGTCTCTGAATTGTTCATGTGGAACAATCATCAGCACTCTTCTCTCTGCACTTCGCTCTCTATCACTTGTTCCCAGCTGCCATTGCATACAAATATTAGTTAAACCTCGAGCAGTTAAGATACAGATTCGATTTAGAAAACACTCTGATCTGCACTCAGTCTCCAGTCACAGACGCTGATCATTGAGAGAGGAGTAAAGACCATGATGATCTCTGTGAAAATGCCATGTTCTCATCTTTCACTGAACTCTCCATACGGCTTGACCTTCCTCACTCTCACTCGTTCCGCTTTGTTCAGATCAGACACTTCGTCCAAAAACATTCCTCAGTTTTTAAGACTTGATCCTCATTTAAAACACTGTGTTTCTGCTATCGATGAACTGATTGATACTAGAAACGCGGGTCTTCCTGCTCAGGTGAAGGACGCTTGCGAGGACGACTTGTTCACTTGTGAACTCGTTCACTCAGCGTCAGTGTGTGTAAAACACACGGCGTGTTGCAGTGCAAGATTTTACACACAATCTATTATACTAACTCATTAAAATATACTCCAGTGTTAGTGACGCATGAATCGCTGCAAACACTCACTGGCTGATCTCACGCGTATGCCGCGTTCATGTCCGAAACTATTGATCACTGGACTAAATTATTTAAAACATTGCAGAACTCCTTCAACAAGAACTCCTTTGATCCAAATCCACTTTCAGCCATCTTCAGAGTTCCGTCTGAAACTGACTTTCAGCGCCGCTGCAGCAGGCTCCGGCCTTCACAGCTTCATTAGCGAGACGTCTCTTTATGTTAAAGTGGAAACATGTTTCACCTCCTAACCTTCATATGTGGATTAAAGAGGTGTTCGTATAAAGCTCGTATAAAGCTCAGAAACATTCGATTCTCACTCACAGGCTCCTTAAAGACATTTGATAAGTTACGGCGTCCATTTCATTTATTTATTTACTTATTTTTAAATTATTTATTTGTGTTTTTTTATGTATTATTCTGTTCTAATTTTATTGTATTGCCTTGTATTATATTTTACGGTTAATTAGGGAAATAATCTTGTGGAATCTTTACCTGTGGCGAATATTTCTCTTATCTGAACACTTATTATTCCGTGTAGAAAAATCCAATAAAGAAATTTTTAAAAAAAGATTAAAATGCCTTCAATAAATGCAGGAATAAATAAATTCATATCTGTATAATAATGCACAGTGTAGCACAGAAACAAGCCGGAGTGCTGAGTTTGTGTCACAGGGTGTGTACAACTGACCCACACACTACACACTGAATATTAAACTCTACTGCCCTCTAGTGGACACTCTGAGAAATACAATAACCAACATCAATTAGAGAAATGTTTAAATTCACCTGGCAAATATTACAAGATTTATTACACAAAGTGTGCACTAATGACTAGTGTAATTATATTTTTCTGTTTATGATAATGTTAGATTGTACACTACTGTCTCAGACATTACAATAACAAGAGATTTTTTAAGTATCCAGATTATCAGATTATTTTTCTTTCCTTTTTGGGATTTTATGGAGTGGATTTTATACATTTCTGTACATTAGTCTCAAAAAACTATTAAACAAGCAAACAAAAATAATTCCTGGTTATTTACTAAAGACTGAAAGATGCCACATTGTGTTAGATTTTTTTACTCTGTTGCCCTCTAGTGGTGAAAATAACCACTGCACCTGAGAGATATTCCTGTTGGGTTTTTATTAAAAATCATTATTAAATCATTATTGTTATTAAAATCACTTCACAGAACCGAACATCAGATAAAGACTCTAAGAAAAAATCTTTTGAAGTTGTTGTAGTTGTGTGTTTATGGGATTTCTGAGTTTATTCAAACTGACATGAATTAAAATATAAAATAAAAGAATAAAAAAAACTCGCGTGAATTTAAAAAAATAATAATTTTGCAATGAATAAATCACACATAAATGATGAAGGAATAAATACTAATGTTGGATTATAATGATGTAAACACCTTGTCAAATAAAATAACAAGACAGACACAAGGAAGAGAAATCACATAGCAGTTTGCCAGTTTGTTTGTTTGTTTGTTTGTTTGTGATAATGAAGGAACATCTTTGAATAGTAGCAAACATGTCAGTTAAAATAAATATTCCATGTTATTCAGTCGTGTTGGGGATGCTAACTTTTGCACTTACCTGTGTGTGTGTGTGTGTTTTTCCAGACCAACCTGCAGTGTGTAGATAACGTGGCGTTCGATATGGAGCGGATGACGCGCACTCACTCCTCCAGCCAGCGGGTGGCGCTGATGGACGTGACGTCAGAGACGAGTGTCAGTGTGGAGCCGCTCACACGCTCCGGCTCGTCTCAGCTGCTGTCCGAGTCCGAGCTCACACACACACACACACACCGCACCGGGGAGATCAACATCGCCGTCACCAGTAAGATACACCGCATTCACTATCATAATAATAATAACAACAACAACAATAATAATAATAATAATAATAATAACAACAACAATAATAATAACAATAATAATAATAATAATAACAATAAGTGATGGTCAGATCTTCTTTCTGATGATCAGATGATTTTTTTTTTCACCTTCACATGTTTACAGATTATAAAAAACACACAAACTTACTTTAATCAAATAATTTTATTATTTATTTATTATATTAACTTATTTATTATATTAATAATTAATTATAAATTAATACAGTTTAATGATTTTTAATATAATCTGATCATTTTAATGCTTTATTCATCTTGATGAATTCCAATTTCCTTTCTTTTTCTCTCGCTCTTACACACACACATACACACACACACGTGCAGACACACACACACACACAGTGCTGCTTTTCTGTTATCCCTCTGCTTTTCTATCGCTCCTTCAGAAATCTGTCTGTTCTTCATGAATTACATCCCAATTTATAATCCAGTGGCGATGGTTTCTATGGTAACGTGAGCGATTTTCTGAACATCAAACCGACACGTGTCCTGCGAGTGAAAACTTTTAGCCAATTGTAGTGTAGGAGGCGGGGCTTGTTGGGCTGCACGTGGGAAATGCATAAACACATCACACGGACATGTTTGACAAAAAGATCTGGATTTCTTGTTGACGTGTTTGTGGGCGGGGTTTAATGGTCGACGTTCCGCCTCAGACTGTCTCTGATTGGCTGATGTGTGTTTATGTAAATGTACGTTCTGTCACGACATCAGAAGCTGTGTGTGTGTGTGTAACGTACAAACTCACACACTGTGATGTTAAACTATTTTAACCCACATTGGAGGCGTGACACGTTGCAGGCTAACGCCGTACGCTAATCGTCTGTTCTGATTGGCTGTCGGAGGAGGTTTCTGATTGGTGGACCGTTTCTCACTCCAGCAGTGTGAATCTCTCCGTACTCGTTCTCTCCTTTCTGCACTTCGCCTGCTTTTTCTTCTCTCTTCACCTCTGCTTCAATGACTGGGCCCTTTCGCCTCTCAAGACTCCGCCCACTCCTGAAAGTGACTCCGCCTCCTTTTACTCTGTTAACAGAAGAGTGGTTTATTGTGGGCAGCTTCGCCGTCCTCAGTGTTTTAACGCTGTGCTACATGATCATCAGAGCCACCGGCAACAACTACGACAACACAGCGTGAGTACGAACTCTAAATAATCTTTAAACATTAACTTTCTGTTTTTCATCTTAAAGAAGAATTTTATGTGCTCAAAGTAAACGAAAACAATTCTTATTTTTATCCATCAGCTGATAAACAGAAAACAGACTGGAGATTTTTATACTTAAATATTTCTGTACAGCTAATTACCGAACAGCAAACTTAAAGCGGCAGTGTGTGACTTTTAGCGCCCTCTGAGGTCTGTGAGGTGAATTACAAGAAAAATTTTAACAATCTTTCCTTTCTTCACTCAGTCCCCGTGACCACGCCCCTTCTGTTGTAATTACTTACGCCTTTTGATTGGCCTTTTAAGGAAAAAGGGGCGGATCTTAGAGCAGCTCTGTTCCTGTGGGGTGGGGGAGTCCGTATGGATCTGATTTCAGGGCCAGAAAAATTAAAATAAAAGCTTAAAATAAAGACACTAGTAAAGTTCAGTGCTGATATTGCAGATGAAAGTGTCTTTGAGGTAATGTCATTATTTCAGGAAAATGTAACATGGAAAAATTTTGATTTTTCATTCCGTAAATTCTAATTTAATTTCTAACAAATAAATGTAATCTATGTATTGTGTGGTTGTTTTATTTCTACAGAGAGACAATATAAAATAAATTTAGACGTTATTATAGATGTGTTTGTTTAATATCAGACGTCTCATGACTATTTTATTGTGTATTTTTTTTTCTCTTAAAATTTTCTGACTTTTTGGAATTTCTTAACGAACACTGCGATGTAAATATTTACAGAATCTTGTTAAAAATCAGAATTTATAAGCGGAAAAATAAAATAATGATCACGTTGTTCCGCTTCTGTCACTGAGAAGTGCTACTGTAGTGTAGAAAAGATTGTATATTTTATTAATATTATTGATCTTTAACATTAAACAGCGGTGTTTTTCTGTGTTTCAGATTGGACATGGCCTGAAGACGGACGTCGGATTTCAGATTAAATCTTTAGCTCATAACGAGATTTTCTTAATTATAGCGTCTTGCACTTAATGAATGAAGTTCCTGTTTCTGAAGCTGTTTATTTTTTCTTTTCAGAATCCATATCTTATCGTACGTCTGTTTTAAGAATCTTTTAATATTTTAATGTTAACTGTTATGAGAATTTTTCATACTGGAGTTTCATTTTCACGTCTTTGTGCAGTGTTATGAAATGTTTTCTTTTTTTCTTTTTTTTTTTTTTTACACACCATTAAGATTTTGTTCATTTGATTTACACAAAAAACACCTTTTTTTTTTTACATTCCATATCCCAAATCACTCTGTAATGAATCTCTGTCTCCGTCTCGGCATTAAGTACGACGTAGTGTGAAGTGTGAAGGGGATTTATTGCGTCCAGATAAGACTCTGAGTAAGAGTTTAATGAACGCACTTCATTTTAATAATTTACATAAAACATTTAGCACTTCAGTGGATGTGAATATTATTGAATAATAACACAACACCATTTTAGGAAGTTTTTGTACAGATATGGCAACCCTGGTAATAGCACCTATGTCCAGAACTCGCACATCAAATTCCTCATATATAACAAAAACATTATAAATATACAAAATGTACAGTATTTTGTATTATCTAAGCTCCTTAAACACGATTAATTCCAAACAGTGTTCTATTCACTACATGTGAAACACACTGTACACTGTATAATGAGTCCAGAAAACAAAATGGAGGTCGTGAAAACAAAGAAAATGTAATGAATTAGTACAATTTATTGAGTAAAAGTACAGTATTTATTAAATCTGATCACACGTGGTCACTGGAGTTGTTTATATTTAAGATAAATGGAATATCCCACGTCTCGGAGGCTACGTCTACGTTAATCCGGATCTGAAAACTGTATTTTCATTTTAAATCGCTTTCCGTCTACACTGACATTTTCAAACGTTTTCTAAAAATTCTCGTCCAAACTGAAACGTCTGAAAACGCTCACATCTCTAAACTGCACATGCGTGATCAGAATCCGCTTTACTGCTGAGTACCGTGTGTTTACACGTACAAGGAATTGGTCTTGTGTACTGGAGCTCAGTAATAACAGTCAAATACCAGAAATAAAAATAATATTAATAAGATAAACATTGTAAGGTAAAATAAGAAATAGAATAGAATATCACTTTATTAATCTCACTGAAGGGGAAATTCGTTTTGTCACACCAGCAGACAATAAATAAATAAGTTAATAAAAAGTGCACATAAATAAATACATGTACCAAACACGCAATATTAAAATATAAATATAAAAATAAAAATAGACTGTTCATCGAGGTGGCAGATCATGTGCTGTTGTATAATCTTACAGCCGCTGGCATGAAGGAGTCTGAAGCGTTGTGTCTAAAGTAAAAGAGAGAAGAGAAAGTTATGAAATGACAAGCATAAATATGAAATATATAAAAATATAAACATTTAGGAAAATAAAAGTATTCTCGTAAGACTCTTTGGCCTGCGTCGTTTCCGTCAGGCGTTTATTTAAAATCCAATCTGAAGGTTGTATGAAGTGACATTAATCTGTAACAAAGACATCAAACTGGACAACAGCTGCAGCACAGCATCCTCCACCATCTTGTTTGTTTTGAGTTGAATGGTCACATGACTGTGTCACATGACTAAAAATACGTTTTTTAATATCTCCGTTTTCTCAGTCCACGCTACAACAACCTGAAAACAGCGTTTTCACATTCATCCATTTGGGAGAGCGTTTTCAAAAAGCTCCATTTTCGCTGGATGAAATCGCCGTCAGTGTGGACGGAAAGAGAAAACGTAGAGAAAACGCCGTCAGTGTGGACGGAAAACCAAAACACAGAGAAAACGCCGTCAGTGTGGACGGAAAACCAAAACGTAGAGAAAACGCCGTCAGTGTGGACGGAAAGAGAAAACGTAGAGAAAACGCCGTCAGTGTGGACGGAAAACCAAAACGTAGAGAAAACGCCGTCAGTGTGGACGGAAAGAGAAAACGTAGAGACAATGATGCGTTTTCAGATTAATCCGGATTAACGTGGACGTCGCCTGAGACGGAGATTAGCGCTCAGATCCCCGATGCCAGACGCACTGGATTAATCCTGCTCCATAATCGGCTTAAAGTTTTTCGGGGATTTATTGTCTCTTTATTATTTATTGTTTATTTTCTAGTAATGAATTTGTTTGTGATTAATTAATTGAGGAGAAACTGCAGCTCAGTTTAAAACAAACTCTCACACTGTTGTACATTTTATTTTTCTTTTTTCATCATTTCTTCTTTTGTATTGATTTATTTCCATTCTTTATTATTTTTTAGTTAAGAATAAAACAACTGTTACATCAAACCAATAAACAATATTATAAAACATTATAAAACCATAAAAGCGTGGCAGGAAAGAGCTTTTTAGTTCCTGAACTCTGACGTCCGTGGCTTTGAGCTGAAGTTTTTCTGCTAAGATCAGTTTTTTTTTTCACATAGAACTTTAATCCCTCCGTCACATCCTCCTTTATTTCATACACTTTATTTGCTCGTGTTTATTTTACTTCTTTAAAACGTATTTTGGTTCCTGTCAGGTGACGTCACACTCCTGTGTGTCTTTTTAATGCTGTGGATGAAAATATAAAGCGCACACACACACACACACACACACACACACTCCTTCATCTCTCTTTAGTCGAGATGTTTTCTGTAAAACTGATTTGCACTATTGGAATAAATGTTCTGTAAAACCACACGCCTGAGGTGTGAACTTGTTTCTCTCTTCTTTACAGAGTGAAAGTTTGTGTGCAGTTTTAGCGATGCTAATTTCTCTCCAGATAAATATCACATCTGCAGGACCTACAATCAATCAATCAATCAGTCAATCAATCAATCAATCAATCAGTCAATCAATCAATCAATCAGTCAATCAATCAATCAATCAATCAATCAGTCAATCAGTCAATCAATCAATCAATCAGTCAATCAATCAATCAATCAATCAATCAATCAATCAATCAATCAATCAATCAGCCAATCAATCAGTCAATCAATCAATAAATAAATAAATACATAAATAAATCAGTCAATAAACCAGTCAATAAATAAATAAATAAATAAATGTACAGTATATCAGTCCTTCCTGCAGATTTACACATGTTCATTATTATTCATAAAGAAGAATGAATTATTTAGAGATAATTTCCTGTATAAAATGATCATCTGTGAATTTTCTGAATTATATGAATTTTTCACATTTTCCATAAATAACAAAAAAGTTTAAAAAATTTATAAATAATCTTTTTTTTTGCGTAACCTGCTCATGACATTTCTGAATCATAAAATAAAGGATTCAGTTTGTTTTGACGTTCAGATCTCTAAGCCCCGCCCACTCAACGCACTGCGGCACTGTTTGGCCACGCCCCTTAAAGCGTTATAAACACACGATGTTACGGTCGAATCTCTCGAGTTGTAACCGTAAAACCTAAATCACAACAGCATCGTGAACATTAAAGACATAAAAACATAAATTCCATTTACAAATTTGTGATTATTGCAGTTTATAAAGTTAAAATTTACGATTACTTTTGTCTGTAATGTACGAGGTTCTAATTATTATTTCTATTCTTCTATTATTTCTAATTATTTCTAATTATTTAATTACTTAATATTTAAATGATGCATTCTTCTTTATATTAATGATAAACTTTAATTTGTCAGGATTTTATTTTTTTTTTAAATCAACTATAAAGTAAAATATATTTTTAATAACTCTAGAATAAATACACAAAGTTGTGTAGTTAATTAAATATTTATAATTTAATTAAATAAATTTGTATAATTTGTAAAAGTGTGTCATTGACTTTATAATTTTATCAATCTAACATTTTATTATTATTATTATTATTATTATTATTATTATTTATTTATTTTACTTTTTTTGTGATGTTGAGTTATATTATATTTTATTACATTTCAATGTTAACGCTGTTCAATTTAATGGATTTTTAATTTATTTTATATAAAAGTTAAACTATTTTTTGTATAATTTCTGGCATTTGTTTTGCATTTCCGTTGTTACGAAACCATAAAACAAATTTATTTTTATTAAATATTTCTGTTTTAGGTTTCTATTTGCAGGCATTTTGCATTTCTGCAGTATTTATTTATTTGTTTATTTGTTTGTTTGTTTGTTTATATTCTTTTTTCTTTGTCTTTTCGTTTCATCCCTGTTTGCGAGTAAAAAGCTCGTTGATTTAAAGCACGTTTTTGATGCGTATTCTTGCGTGTTCTTCTTTCCGTTATAAATTTTAACGCTTTTCTGCGTCGCTTCTCTCGCAGGTGGCCATTTTTTCGGCCGGACCTCGGGATCTCCGCGCAGCGTGGTGTGTGAGATGGAGCTGCCGGATATTCAGACGTCTTTGGACATGTACGACGAGAACAAATCCTGAGGACACGCCTCCTGTTGACCTTTGACCCCTGCGCCCCGCTCCCCAGAGCGTGTTTTCCAGTGAAAGCGCTGAAACTCAAGGACTTTCAGGACTCTCGGTTTACAGAGAGTTTGTTTTATTTGTCTGTTGCGACTGAACTCCGTGTTTGTCATCTGAAAATTGTCTTTAGCTCCATGACGGAGTTTCGGATGGACGATCGTGACCGATGGATGACCTTTGACCCTTTGAGGAATGATTTACTGGCTGATTTTAAGGCTCAGGTCGCGTCCCAAACGCTAGGGTTTTGTAGAAGTGTTCTCATTGGGCCGCAAGCAACGAGAACAGCATAATTAGCTAATATTCTGCTAGCTAATCAGCTAATTAGCGACTAGTTTACGCGACAGATTTGATGTTCCAGATAACGCAGCTTTAACATTACACTTTACGCCAGTGAAAATATCGGCGTAACAGTTTTATCGTTATTCTTTTATTTCACCAAATTCTGTGCAAAATAAACAACAAACAGATGATCAGTGGCTAACGTTATATTTAGCCTAAATATCTCACTAGGACCTGTGAAAGCATCCAGATGATGTTTAGCTAACTTTAGCTAATCGCTCTGCAACACTAACAAAATTGACGAAACAACATAGTTAAAGATTTTGTGGAACTTAAACACCGAATAATAATAAAGTACAAAATTTGATTTAAAAGAAACTATTTAAAACGTTTCACCAGGAACAACTTACAAAACATCAGCAAGATAGCAAGCGCTAAAATACGCAGATTAGCCGGCTAGCAAAACTTAAACTGTTGCTAATGTTAAAGTTTACAAAATCCATTTGAAATATTTTCTTTAAATTTTTATTTTTTGCAGACTTGCTGCTAATCAGGCTGTTTATTGGGTGATGGCTGATGGTTAGTATAAAACTGATTTGGGGGCGGAGCTATGTGTGAGCTGAGGTGGTGATGTCACAAAATAAGCTCCATAAGTCCTTAAGCTTTTTTGGACCAATTACGCCTGAGATGCAGATTTTATTCTGTTCACTACGTTAGCAATCAAAGGTTAAATCAGCGATAAGTGTGTTAGCGAAGCTAGAAAGCTTTTAAATTGTTCTGTAAATGTGATTAAACCTGTTTCACATGGAGAAGGACGCTAAAATTAAATTAATTTTGCTCAGAAAAACAGAAAACTATGAAAACTAACTATGCTAACACACACGCTAATCATTTTAATTCTCCATCCTGCGTTTGCTAATTTGCTAATTTAACCCTCGATAGCTAGCTTAGCACACAGGTTCCTGAAGTAAAAGTTTCCTCTCATCATTTGCATATAAGACGTGATTGGTGGAGCTTGACTTGTGACATCAGAAGTCATCACAAGACTCATACGTGCGTAGCTCCGCCCCCAAATCAGTTTCGTCCAGAAGTCTCTTAAACAGAACGTTTCTGTTTTAGCCGAAATGAATGAAACAGGAAGTAATGTGGCGTAATTAAATAATACGACGTTCCAGATGATTGTAAACAGAATAACGTTAGTGATGAACAGATGCTGGTTGTCATGGTGACCTGAGCTAGCTAGCAGTTAGATAGCTAACGCTCCAGTATGAACACCACGGAGACAGGAGCGTTAGCGTTTGGGACGGAGCCGGAATCTCCTGAACCTCTTCCTCCTTCCTTCTGAGCTCGATGTAGCTTCAATCCACACAAACTCCAGAAGAATCAGCGTTACTTCCGTCGATAAACAGTATTTAAACCTGTAACTAACACCACGCCTGGTACGCTGCCGTACTAATAATCTCTATATATACACAATATCTATAGTATATCCAGTATTCGCATATATACACATCCATTTATACTTATATATCTCTCTCAGTGACCTCGTAGAGCCGTGTGTGTGTGAGTGTGTGTGTGTGTGCGTGTGTGTGGGTGGGCGTGTGTGTGGGTGTGTGTGGGTGGGCGTGTGTGTGTGTGTGTGTGTGAGTGTGTGTGGGTGTGGGTGTGTGTGTGGGGCTGTCTCTTTGTGTTTTGTTTTGTTTTTTTTTTGTTTTTTTGTATTTGGAGGTGAAACATTTTCCATTCTGGGTGATTTTATTATTTTTATTTCAGATTTCAGTAATGATCAGGTGAGATGAACGTGATTGGTGGCTTTGTGATGATGATGATGATGATGATGATGATGATGGACCTTCTGTGTTACTTTCTGCTTCATTAAAACGTGTCATAATTGCATCCATGCTTCATTTTTCTGCATAAAAACCTGATCCTAGTTAAAGAGCTAAATGATTATTAGCAGTGGGGAAAATTATGAACATGCTGCGTATTTGGGCTGAAATGATTACTTTTTCCTCAATATAACAAATACAAATACAATACATAATTTTTTTTTAATTTCACATAGCATGAATCTTCAATAAAAATTTGTAAATGTGAATTACATAAAATAATGGTTATCTCTTAAAAAAAAAATACATCATGCCTCGTGAATTATTTGTTGTCTAGTTTAAATCCAGTCCAAGTCAATGTGCTCTGATCGGAAGGTTTCCCCTCCCAACATGGCGCCGGAATTGACGTGTCTCTGTTACACGAACGAGGCGACCACTTTTTCATGTCTCTGAATACGTGATCTGCTGTTTTATTTTACAAACCATAAATTACCTTCAATATATAGGAATATATTTCACTTATCAGTTTATTTGAATGTCTGATTTCCATACTGTAATTTGAGAATATGATAAAAAAGAAAATCGCTTGTTAGCTATTGTGTTAGCACTTCCGCGGTGCTTTCTGGTTGCTATGGTGACGTGAGCGACTGTTAAAGTGACCAATTGGCTGCGGGTAAGTGTGTGCAGTTCTAGCCAATCAGAAGGCAGAAGGCGGGACGCTCTGGGCAAAAACGGAACCAGCGTGAAGTTTCAGTCAGAATTACGGCCTCAGTGCGTTTATTTAGTTTTAATGGTATAAAATGCAGCATAATGAAGCGTTTACTGTTTTATTA
Source organism: Pangasianodon gigas (assembly GCA_022758105.1). Taxonomy (NCBI): domain Eukaryota; kingdom Metazoa; phylum Chordata; class Actinopteri; order Siluriformes; family Pangasiidae; genus Pangasianodon; species Pangasianodon gigas. Next base: position 599,559 of record CM040460.1, read on the forward strand.
TCTTACAGTTTGCTGATGTTTTACGTCACACACGGAGTTTTAACGGATTTCTCTGAGGAGCTTCACAACACCAAAGGACTCACATTACAGCTGCTGAATCATCTGTTTAATCAGAGTGATTACACTGAAGCGGATTATTTACAGGCCTGGATCAATTTACAAGTATGTGAACACACAAACACGATTATTTATATCGAATTAAACAGACATTTAAACTAAGTAAATAAGCGCTTTTGGTCTTTGTGTCGTTCACGAAAGACTCGGCTCAGTGAGTCGGCTCCTTGAACCGAACTTTAAGAACCGACTCGTGTATATATGAGGCTTTTTCCTTTTTTTTGACTTTCTTTCATTGTAGATTTAAACAATTCAAGCTTTATTTATAATGCAGTTTAATCACAATTCTTCCACTGATGCCTTTTTTTCAGCATCCGAGCTGTTTGTCATTGTGAATGATGAGTTATGTGTTTGAATCAGGAAGCATTTGACTCGGAGTCAATCTGCATAGATTTATTAAACTCACTGGAAAATAATGCTGTTTAGTTTATTCAAAGGCAGAATGAGATGTAATAAAACAATTCCAGCCTTAAATCAAACAACATCTCATGTCAAAAAATCGCAGACTGTCCGGTTTCAAAAAGAGAAATGCATTGATTCGTTTGGGAATTGTAAGAGTCGACTCTTGATCTGACTCATTCAAAAGAGTCGGATCCTCTCAGTTGTAGGTTTAAAGGTGCAGAATGTTACACCTCTGTATAAATATATTACATACTTTATGTTTTATTATATTACATATATTTTGCTGTAATACAAGTAACACTTACTTGTGTTCCGTTCTTCCCCGAGAAGCTAAATGTTTTAGATATTACACAGAAAATATTAAGCAATAATCTGGAGTTTGTAGCACACACTTATCCAGATACTACACACACTCTCAGGACAAAAAGCGTTCTTCAAGGGTTCTTTAAGAGTTCACTGGATAATTAAGGGTTCTTAGATTACAAATATGCGAACACTTTCTGATAAACACTCGTTTAATGGGTTCTTTGTAATAAGTTAGAGTTCTTTAGAAAAAGGTTCTAACTGGAACCTTCTCTGAGGGAAACAGTGACAGGGTTCTGTGTTATTCAGGGTTCTGTGTTATTCGGGGTTCTGTGTTATTCGGGGTTCTGTGTTATTCGGGGTTCTGTGTTCTGTGTTATTCGGGGTTCTGTGTTATTCGGGGTTCTGTGTTATTCGGGGTTCTGTGTTATTCGGGGTTCTGTATTATTCGGGGTTCTGTGTTCTGTGTTATTCGGGGTTCTGTGTTATTCGGGGTTCTGCTTGGTGTCCTGTCTGATGGGAAAACACTGTTACACTTTTATTTACTCTCTTTTTAATCTCTTTAATGATTTATTTTTACTCTTTTTCTTGTTTATCTCATGGTGTTTATGAATGATTTATATTTAATTATTGCAGCTCATTTTATGTCTTTAATCCATTCTTTTATTATCTGTTTATTGTCTTTTTAAATTTCCTTACGAAGCAATTTGAGCTGCATTCGGTGCATGAAATGTGAAATAAAAAATACAACAACAACAACAATAAAAATAATAATAATAATAATAATAATAATATTTACATTTTTGCAGGGTTGTTTTTAAACCTCTCTAATTCTCCTCTCTAACTGATTTATTTTTGTCCGTAAATCAGTACTCGTTGAAGCGCCAGACTTTTCTCAACTCGCACTCGAGGGATCTGAAGCACGCGGCTGTATACGGAGTGAATCAGTTCTCCATCCTCTCGACTCAGCAGTTTAAAGGTGACGTGAAAACGACTCGTGTTGATTTTACTCGCCGTTTTTGACACTTTATCGCCTCCTGAGTGTTTTCGGCTTTAGAGGGACGTTTAAATGTGTGTATTTCATTAGAATTATCCATCACTTTTCATAACATTTCTCTGATTTCTCTGGTTTTCTTTCTTCAGACCTTTATCTCCGAGCTCATCCAGACAAAGTGCCCAGGTACAGATTTTTCCAAAATGGCCGCCTCGGAGCATCTCCTTATCCTCGGAAGTTCGACTGGAGGGATCATGGAGCTGTCGGTCCTGTTCACAATCAGAAATCGGTTCGTGTGTCCAAACAGGGAGTGATATTTAGTGTTGTCAGTGTACAGGGTGAATGACTTGGTGTGTTTATTGTGTGTGTGTGTGTGTGTGTGTGTGTGTGTGTGTGGCGGGCGACAGTGCGGCGCGTGCTGGGCGTTCAGCGTGGTCTCGGCGGTCGAGTCGGTGCGAGTGAAAGATGGAGGAAAGTTTCAGGAGCTCAGCGTCCAGCAGGTTATAGACTGCGCGTATAAAAGTCAGGGATGTGACGGAGGATCAACTGTTAGCACACTGAACTGGCTGAAACAGGTACTGTATCACCGTATGGTGCAAAAGTATTGGCCCCCTTCATTAAATAATACAGCAAATCTTTATATATAAACTGAGTTACAGATCCAGTGACAAAGATTTCATGCTTAATCATTTGGTGATGCTTCATAGTTTTATTTTAACAATCTATTGTGACAGTTTTGCTAACTCATCATGCTTTTTCAAAATTATTGGCACCCCTGGATATCCAGGTTGGTTTGGATGTTTGTTCAGAAGATCGATCTTAACCTCCTGACAGAGGCAACCAAGTTTTATGCTAAAATATCATACAGAACTGGACTGAAGTAGGCTTATTGATGATCCACCGCCATATTTAAATATTTTAACACACATGCGGATGGTGTTTGAGGTCAGAAAATTAGAATTTTTTTTCTTATCTGACCGTAAAACAATTCCTTTAAATAATACTAATCTAATTAACTCACTTAATGTTTTAACTCCTGTTTAAAAAGGTATTTCTGTATTACAGGTTTGCTTGCATTCTTTTAAAATATTATTGAAGGGTGCCAATAATTTCGGCACATATGTTCCTGAGAGAAAATATTATTATTTATTTTCACCAGCTGTTTCAGTGAAAACTGTAAGTTTAATGTTTATTTTATACAATCATACAGTTATTTTTAGCCTTTTTTCATAAAGGGTGCCAATATTTTTGCAGTAGTTTGTAGCTAAAAGGGAAAGAAAGAAGTGCAGTGAGAAATAAGGACAAAGTTAATAAAATATATTTATACACAGTTAGTGAGTGTGCTTCTAATTTTAATAATATTAACTTTAGATTTCTGTCAGATTTTATTTGATTAAAATAAAACTTGACAAACAGAAAGAATAAAAAATTTAAACAATTTAAAAAATTATTAATTATTATTAAATTATTATAAGAACAATTTCTAATAATTCTTTTAATATTTTCTAATAATTCTTTTAATCTATTCTATCTAATATTTTAATAATTAAAATTATTAATTATTATTAAATTAAATTATTAAAAGAATTATTTCTAATAATTCTTTTAATGTTTTCTAATAATTCTTTGAATATATTCTTTCTAATATTTTTAATAATTAAAATTATTAATTGTTATTAAATTAAATTATTAAAAGAGTAAAAGATGTTTAAATGATGAAGTAAAGATGAGTTAAAAAATTTTTAATGCATTTATTTAAACAGTAAATTTCATTTTTGAAGTTCTATCTGCTGCTTCAGTCACCAGATGTATTTTTTTAATAATTTATTTTATTTATTATTTTTTCTCCTGAATGTTGTTGTGGTCAGAGCGGAGAGAAGCTGGTGAACGAGACGGAGTATCCGTACAAAGCGGAGACCGGAGTGTGTCAGATTTTCCCTCCGAGTGACGGCGGCGTGTCGGTGAAGGACTACGCTGCCTTCGACTTCAGGTACAGAACGAGGAGAAAAGAAAATAAAGAACAGGATTTTACAGGGTTCGAATACTCGTTCCTAAAATCACGCTTAATTTTTCATAATATTTGTTTTCTCTTATTTTTAAAGCGTGGTCATTGCGGCGGTGTCCAGTAGGGGGCGATGGTGTATTAATAATGTGAAATCAGCTGTGCTAATGAAAGAGTTAATGCTGTAAACATTTTTATTATCACACAAACATTAAAATAAAAACCTCAACAATCATCTGATTGCTTCAAAATCAGTCGCTAGGCAACAAAGACATTACAGTGAAATTAACAGTAATTAAGCAATAATACTTCTCAAAAATAAAAATTAGATTTGCTATAAAAAATATTTTCTACACATTATTTTGTATTAGAGCGACTCGGATTCAGAGACACGCTCGTGTCTGATGCTGTCTTTCATCAGTAGCTATACAGCAGCCCATGAATTAGATCACATGACCAGGAAGTTGTCTGTGATTGGGTGAATCCCAAATCAGTTCGAACATATAGGAAGACCGGTTTATATTAATGCACTCATTCTAATACATTATCGTTTCTATAGTAACAGCTCATTCACAGGGAGTCGTATGGTGTGTGTGTGTGTGTGTGTGCGCGCGTGTGTGT
>CM040460.1:604094-641543 GCA_022758105.1 Pangasianodon gigas
TTGTGTGTTGGTGTGTGTGTGTGTGTGTGTGTGTGTGTGTGTGTGTGTGTGTGTGTGTGTGTGTGTGTGTGTGTGTGTGTGTGTGTGTGTGTGTGTGTGTGTGTGTGTGTGTGTGTGTGTGTGTGTGTGTGTGTAGTGGACAGGAGGAGGAGATGAGCAGGAGGTTAGTGGACTGGGGGCCGTTGGTGGTTATAGTAGACGCAGTGAGCTGGCAGGATTATCAGGGAGGAATCATTCAACACCACTGTTCTCCTGGACACGCTAATCACGCCGTACTCATCACCGGCTACGATACTACAGGTAACACACACACACACACACACACACACACACACACACACTAGGCATGCTGCACTGATATTATAGGTAAGCATGTGAGCTCTACTGCAGCTTTAGATTTCAGTGAATACTAAATAAAATGTAAATAAAAATAAATGTGTGTGTGAGGGGGAGAGAGAGAGACAGAGACAGAGAGAGAGAAACACTGAGACAGAGACGGAGACTGAGGGAGAGACTGATAGAGATGGAGAGAGAGACGGAGAGAGAGAGACGGAGTGTGTGTTCTGATGTATAAATGTGTGTGTTGTGTAGGCGAGGTGCCGTTTTGGATTGTGCGTAACTCGTGGGGAACGGCGTGGGGTGATGAGGGATACGTCTACATTAAAATGGGAGAAAACATGTGCGGTGAGTAAATCATCATCATAATCATAATAATAATAATAGTTATTATTATTATTATTATTATTAATATTATTATTATTTAATGCTAATCATTTTAATAACACATTTTGCCGTTGTGTGTAAATAACCATGAACCAGACATGGAAAATGTTTTTATAAACAGCCAATAAATAATCACATTTATTTATTAAAGAATATGCAGGTTATTGATTAGATATTTTTGATTAGATTGATTAGATTTGTATAGATCTTTAAATATTTTACAAACATTTATTGTACTATTGTACTGTAATGTTAGACGATATTCTGAATGATACTTTTACACTTTAGAGCTTTATTATCATTATTTCTTATTTAATATCTATTTTTTAACTGAGTAATAGAGTAATAATATTTAATATTATACACAATTTTCTTTCTTTCTTTCCATCCGAAGCCAAAATAAAAAGAATAATAAAGAATAATAAAGAATCCTGGCTGTAATATCTGTAACCCGTGCGCTAACTCTACCACAGATATTTTATATACGTTATAAAATAATAGCTCAGTAAGTGTGAATGTGAATAAAACACAATAAAGTCTCCAATCTCTTTTTCTTTTCTTCTTCTTTGCGCAGGAGTCGCAGACAACGTAGCGGCGGTGTTCCTCTGAGTGGGTTTTATTTTCAGCCAGAAAAACACTTTTAGCTTCAATTCACAGAGAAAATGTTTACGATTATTTTCCTTTTTTCTGATTTGTAAAAAAAAAAAAAAACTATTTTTATAAAATTTCTCGTTTTATTATTTTCATGTATGAAACATTCAGAATGTCTATTTTTTCAGCACTTTTCTATAAACTAAATTTACACAGTTTTCTGAGTGTTTGGTTTGTGATGTCATCACACACACACACACACACACACACACACACACACACACACAGACACACACCCTGTAAGCTTCATTACAGACAGCAGTATAATAATTAGCCTTTAATTTGCATAAATATTTTACAGTGTAAAACTACACACTGGAACACACACATCATTCCAGAGAGAGAGAGAGAGTTCAATAATCAGTGAAAATAAAATGCAAATAAATTGAAGAATAACAGTGAATAATTTTTTATATGTATGTATACATACTCACTTTTGTTTCAGTTAGTTAAGTAGCATTCTTTGATCATTTAATTTATTCCCTCTTACACACTGTAGCTCAGAAACACACACACCCCCTAAGTTTATCACTCAGATGCTTGAACCTGCAACTGCAGCCATCAGAGACGAGTGTTTTACCCCTGAGCCATGAAGCCAGTGTTTCTGTGTTTGGATTTTATTTTCAAATAGATAAGCCCTAGCGAGCGTGCGCTGCTGTAACGTGCAGGATAAATGTACTGAAACTGTCCAGTGGCTCGCTGGGTAAATACAGTGTGTGTGTGTGTGTGTGTGTGTGTGTGTGTGTGTCAGCAACACAGTAAATCTGCTGTGTGGTTTGTTATGTGACAGCTCCTTATACTAACTACAGCAGTAGGTGGTGTAAAGTGAGATGGAACACCTCGGGGCAGGTGGCTCAGTGGGTGAAGTCTGCACCTGTCGCCGTGTGTGTTATTCCAGGTTCTAGTCCAGGCTCAGGTGAGATCCCTGTGTAGTAAGAGCTTCTTGTTTGTGTTTCTTTATAACTAATTTCTCTCTGTACAGGTGGAGGTGTAAAGTGAAAGATAAACTCCAGTAAAGCAGCTGTGTTTCCTGTCGGCTCTGATGGCTCAGTGGGTTAAAGGTCTCTGCAGGTCACTGTGTAGAATCGCAGGTTTGAGGTCTCCTCTGGGCAGCAGGCGTCGGACTCAGGTGGGACCCTAAATCCAGAAGAAAGAAGGAAAGAGAGAGGAAGTCTGGTTGGTCCCACCTGGGGCTCTGAGAGAGGTGAAAGCAGGGGTTATGCTGCTCTGGATGGGGGCTGGCTAATAATTTTACTACTACATAACATTGCATCATATCATATTACACTACACTATATGTGCTACATAATATAAATTACGTTATGCTATATATTATAATACGCTACAGTATGTGCCACTACATAATGCTTTATATTACACTACACTGTGTGCCACACTACATTATGCTACATTATTATACTACAATATAATTACATTATTATACTACATATATACTATAGTACTGTATGCTAGTATATAGTACTATAGTAGTATAGTATATGGTAATAGTACTATATACCACGCTGTACGCTGTGGTGTAGTATAACAGCATGGTGTAGTGCAGTGTAATAATGTAGAATAATGTATAGTGTAATTACGTTGTAGTGTAATGTGTTAGACTACATTGTCCTCTGCTGCATTATGCAGTAAGATGTTTATCATTTAGAGCAGCATAACCTCCAGTTTTTGCTCCTCCAAGCTCTACAGAAGCACAGTGCTTGTTTACTCCACCTGTAGAGAGAACACACAGTGACAGAAGCTCATACTACACACACCCCTCACCTGAGCCAGGACTCAAGCACTGCTCCTTATGTCAGGAACAGTACAGACTTTTCCTACTGAGCCACCAGAGATCACACACACACAGGTTTATTTCTGTGGAGGTTATCTTTCACTTTACTCTACCTGTAGATAGAGAGAGGTGTTAATAAAGTAACAGAAGCTCTTACAGCAGGTTCTGCTCACACCAGCCAGGAATCAAACCCAGTTTCACACACTGACACCAACACAGGCTTTACCCCCTCAGCCACCTGCACACACACCTGTCTGCTTCACCTGAGTCAGTATCAAACCACAATTCTTTGTATCAGACAGAGACAGCACTTAGCCTCTGAGCCTCCAGCACTCAGGAAGCACAAGCTGCTTATTAGGTAATTTATCTTTTGCGTTTTATAAAGAAACTTGGAGTTAAAAGTTCACCCGAACTCCCTGAGCCTTGAACCTCAGGTTTCTTGCTACAGATAACACTCAGACTTAACCAGGTGAGCCACCAGGAACTACTTCCTGAGTTACGCTGTTATAAGGAATAATGCTGTATAAAAAAAAAACCTTCTGACCAATCACATCTGAGAATTTAACAAAAATATGAAGAATGTTTTTTGCGCTCAGGTGTTTATGTTCTTACACCTGAAGTCGTGAAGTTTAACAGCGTCATGGTTTCCAGGATGTCGAACTGATCGATCAGCAGGCAGAGAATCCTGAGAAAACACTCCAACAGTCAGTGATGGAGTTCTGTGTCCTCATTAATATTCATGAGCTGATCTACATAAACCTGAACACTTATGTGTTTATAGTAACACAGCTCAGTGTGCGTTTACTGAACACGACAAACAACACAAAACTACACAATACTTCCATCAGGTTAGACTCTTCATGTAGTTGTGTGTAGTTGTGTACAGTATTGTGAAGTTGTGTGTAGTTGTCTACCTGTCTACCAGTTTCAGTAGGTTCAGCTCCCTTGTTGATTTGTGTAGTTGTGTACAGTATTGTGTAGTTGTGTGTAGTTGTGCACAGTATTGTGTAGTTGTGTACAGTATTGTGTAGTTGTGTGTAGTTGTGCACAGTATTGTGTAGTTGGGTACAGTATTGTGTTATTGTGTGTGAGCTCTGTTAAGGTTAAAATGCCGCATTTTCAATAAAATTCAGCTAAAGAAAGGACTGAGAGGAAATCACATGACTGCACATTAGCCCATGATTGGCTGTTCTGTGTGATGATGTAATAACTCGTGTGTTGAGCAGGTGTTACGAAGCGCAGCGTGACTTTAGAAGTGCTGACGTTAGCGGCGCTGTACGCTCAGAACACGTGCAGAACCGTACGCTCCGTCTCGGGTGAGTGTGTGAGGAGAGTAACGAGGTTCCTGTGGGACGTCCTGCATTTCCATAATCTGCATTTTTATTTAAAGTCATTAATCAGTGGAATGAACGTCCTGCTGATTTAACACCGGAAGCGTTGTGTTGCGTACACTGGCGGGAGTGAGGGGGCGGGGTTACGGAGGAAAAAAAAATCACAGTTCTTCCTCCACACAATGCAGTGCGCTGACAGTGAGCTTTGGTTGCTAAGCAACATCACAGGCAGAGATTAGAGTATTAGATTAGGACAGAACGGTGGTTTAAGTGTAATGATTTTATAGGTTTAAAACCTGCTGTATTTAAACAGGATTCAGTTGTTGTGATGCGTCACGTGTGTGTGTGTGTGTGTGTGTATTGAGGATTTTACACCAGCTTCAAACAGCCAATCGGATTTTAAAACCGTAGCTACCATGGTTCATGTTTAGAAAAGTTGCTAAACTACAGCTAAACTACACTTCTCCGCTGTGTTGTGTGTTTTTTCCAGTGCTCAGTCCTGAACCTGCTTCTGGACCACAGTCAGTCTCGAGTCAAGCGGGTTTTTATTGTCATTCCTCTGTATAGTTTGTACACATTGGAACTAAATGTCGTTTCTCCAGGACCATGGTGCAACACACAAGAGTACACAAGACTACATAAAGTACAAATACACAACGGTGTGAGACGATAAAGTGCAGGACAGTAGATACACAGCACAGAAGCATAAGTACACAGGAAATGGGCTGTGTAATTATTTATGACTCCTGCTTTAGATAAATATATCTGTGTACGACCCTGACAAACACAACCAGAAGAAGAAGAAGAAGAAGGAGGAGGAGGAGGAGGAGGAGGTTTAAATGTTGACGTTGTGTGTGTGATCATCCTGAAGGTGGCAGAATCGTGCTGCTTTATTCCACACGCCGTGAAACGTGTTTTCAGTTTTTATTTTTTTCATTTTATACCGTGTTGTTGTTGTTGTTGACTGAAGGACACTCACATGTCCCCTGATGAACATCTCTCTGAGCTCCCAGAGGATCTGCTTAAACCACAGCTCGTACACGGCAACACACACGGCGCAAGTCCACTGTTTACACACACGCAACATTACTGAACACTTCTTGTAAACACACTTTGTATAAATTTCAAGAAAATACATGAAATAAAAAAATGTTTAAAGATAGTAAAAGTAGGCAGAGTATACTCATAAAACACATACCCTGATTTAATGTGTGTGTGTGTGTGTGTGTGTATGATTATCATTTTGGTAATTCTGTCTCTGTACACATCACAATGGATTTGAAATGAAGCAATCAGGATGTGATTGAAGTGTCGACTTTCAGCTTTAATTCGAGCTTTAATTCGAGAAATATTGCAGGCTCAAAAAATAACTGGACAAATTAACATTATCATAAATATTAGGATTATTTTTAATACTTGGATGCAAGTCCTTTGCAGTCAGTGACTGTCTGAAGCCTGGAACACATGGACATCACCAAGTGCTGAGTTTCCTCCTGGAGATGCTTTGCCAGGTTTTTACTGCAGCCGCCTTCAGTTGCTGCTGGTTTGTGGGTCTTTCTGCCTTCAGTTTTGTCTTCAGGAAGTGAAAAGCAGCTCAGTCGGGTTGAAGACCCAGTTGGACCCGACTGTAACTCTAACCATAAACTCAGTAAACACACGGAAATGAAAACTGCATTAAGAAATAAATAAAAAATTATTTTGTGAGGACTGATGACTGAGTGATTGTGAGAACATTTTACACTAAAGTATCATTATGAGGATATTTTTGGTCCTCCAAAAGGGATGTGTGTGTGTATGTGTGTGTGTTTGTGTGTATGTGTGCTTGTGTGTCTGTGGGTGGGTGTGTGTTTGTGTGTGTGTAAATATAAGGTGTTTTATATTTAAACATTTTGTGCAAATAAGGCAAAATTCAAATCTGGGAAACAGTCTAGTGCTGAAATTCACAGCTGATTCTTAGTCTTCTGGCCAAGTAGGTTGGCACACACACACACACACACACACACACACTCTGATGAGTCTGTCAGCCACATTCAAATACGCAGAAACTGATGAGCTTTGCTTTAGCAGAGTGCAAGGAGGAGTTTTGTTTTACTGAACTGAGAAAATAATAATAATAATAATAATAATAATAATAATAATAATAATAATACTGGTGTTGAAACCAGAGTAGTACAGTAGTAATAATACTTTACTGTTAGTGTTTTGTGTAATATAGTAGCTAGTTTGATCCAAAACGTAATATATCAGCATTATTACTCTAGTGTGTAGTGTGCAAGTATCCTTAATCTAGCATGTGCTGTGGTAGTATTGTTACTATAGTGTGTATTATGCCAGTTTTGTAGTGTGTAGTATGCTGGTATTGTTGCTTTAGTGTGGAGTATGGTAGTATTTTTTACTTTAATGCACAGTATTCTAATATTGTTACTGTAGTGTTTAACATGCTAGTATTGTTGCTGCAGTGTGTAGTGTGCTAGTTGTAGTACTCTGGTGTGTAGTGCGCTAGTAATGCTATACTAGTGTGTAGTGTGCTAGTAATGCTATAGTCTTCTTGTACACAGAATCATGATAATGATTAACGTGTTTGATGTAAAATTCTGGGTGAACAAAATTAAAATAAAATAAACAGAAAAATAAATAAATAAAGATAAAAAGCTGTCCGCAAGTTTACGCACAAGGCTTAAACATTTAGAGAAATCAGAGGGAAAAGCTCCCATACTGAGCTCCTTTATCTATCTGTTTCATTCCTGCTCATTTCCTGACCCATGGTTTGTTTTTAAGATCATTAAAAGCTTCATATTCTGCCATTTTGGGCTTGGGCCATGTTCTTGCCCAGGAGTGTATATACTGTATTCGTTGGCCAACAAAATAACTTTTTTTTTTTTTTTGCTCTGTCAGTGAGACTACAGCTTCGGCTCAAATAGCATAAACAACAAATAAATCATGAGCGCAGTTGGAACAAATTGATTTTTTTTTGTATTTAAGCCAAGTGCAGTTTTCGGAAATGAGATTTGTCTCTTACTTTTCATGATTCTTGGCAGAAGTCCACATTAGCAGTGTTTCATTTTCCCCAAAAGATGTCATCATACACCAGATTTCAGCAGCTGAAGAATTTCTATCTAGAATTATTTACAGAAATATTTTAATGAGTCTGAAAAGCAGATTAGAGCACACGTGTTATATAACGCATGTTACTTGGCTATTGCTGTGTGTATGAAATGCATTTCCATATTTCCATGTTTATTTGTGAGATTAGTGAGACTCACCGGAGCTAAAACATTTAGTGCCAATCATCAGGACTTTGTAATCATGGAACCTGATAAGCAGCCGGTTAAGAGCAGAGTAATGAGCTCTGAGTTGATTTATCCTGACGAGGACGTGGGCCGCTGCTGTCTGAACACGCTGAAGCTTCATTAAACATCAACACAACAGTCCAGTCTGTACGTTATACACTGCACCGAACAGTTCCTCAGGGTCACGCACAGCCAGGCTTCCTTACTGTGCCAGTTTCTCACACAGTAACAACAATACACAGGTTTAGAGATTTTCAAATTATAAATCAGCTTCAGGTATAAAACAAACATCCTTAATGATCACAGCATCAACACCTGGTCATACAGTCTGTTACATCATGAATAAAGTCGTCTGTTTTACATAACCGCGCTGACGATAAACCTAACGTCTAACATTTAATATTTCTGTTACCATCAACACGAACACAAACATTAACGCAAACATTAACGCAAACATTAACATAAACGCGAGCATGAAAGCAAACATGAACATTAAAGTGACCATTAACACAATCATTAATGCAAACATTAACACAAACATGAACATTAACACAAACATTAACGCAAACATTAACACAAATGTGAACATGAACATTAACGCAAATGTGAACATTAACATTAACACAAACATTAACACAAATGTGAACATGAACATTAACGCAAATGTGAACATGAACATTAACACAAACATTAACGCAAACACGAACATGAACATTAAAGCGAACATTAACGCAAACACGAACATGAACATTAAAGCGAACATTAACGTAAACCAACACAAAGTGAACATGAACACAAATATTAACACAAACATTAACACAAACATGAACGTGAACATGAACATGACCCTGAGCATGCGGTGCTGCTTAATGCGTTTACAGCATTCAGTCCTTCGTCCTCAGTAACGGACTGTTCAGCGTCGTGGTGTTTTAAATTTGCTGCTAGTGTTTTGGGAAATAGAACCAGCTAAATTTGTTAGAAAGTATTGTGAGCAGGAACAAACAAAAATAATAACAATTTGAGTGGGATTAAAAGAACAGACCTGCACACATCTCTCACTGAGTCCGATGATGAACTGGAGAGATATAGCTGAGGTTGAGGAACTGTCAGAGTCAGACAAATAAAACAAACAAATAAAAATCAGCCGGTTTAGGCCACGCCCACTCCAGGTTTAAATCCGAATACAGATACAGATAAAGAATGTGGCATTGTGTTACTAATTAAAATCTAATGGAAATAAGGACCGCTGCTGAAGTCTAACAGGAACAGAGGAGAAACACATCCACAGTGTGATGTCATCAGCAGCAAATCGACCGGAAATCAGACTGAAAGACGTTAAATTCTGCGTGTTTTTCTAATTAGAAACAAACAAAAAAGAGAAATGAACAGCTGCTGGGCAACAACTTTCTCCACAATCTCTGTTATTTCCTTCCTCTGGATATGAAAGTGTTTTTGTTGCTGCCAGTCGGCTGCAGCGTGAGATTTTTACGCTCAGATGAAAGTGGGCGAGTTTGAGAGAGAGTCACTCAGCGGGATTAGTGAGTGTTAAATCAGAGGCGCTTTGATTAACGTTAACTCCATTATGCGTTTCCATCCAAACTTCAAAGCAAGGCAGCTCTGTGCTCTGATTAAATAATGTGCGTGTGTGCATGTGTGTGTGTGTGTGTGTGTCAGTCATGATTATCTTTACATCCTGAAAATTTTAGGAAACAAAGTGAATATTTTACAGCATTCTGTAAAGGTAGGAAATTTTAAAAATATTAGTATTAAGCACTAATATAAGAACTAATTCTAATTCACAGTGTGTGGTGTGAATATAAATAAAATAACTACTGAGTTATTTTTACTTCTTTATGCAAATGTGCAGAAAAACCCAGTGCACACTTCTAGTAAATGCACAGATTTTATTGTAGTGCTGTTTCCTTTACTCTTAATTAGACTTGATATATTTTTTATTAGCTATACAATAAACTTTGTTGCACAGAATTGTTAATTAATTAATCTATCAAATGTGATTCGTGTGACAAAAACAAGAAATTATAACATGAAAATAAATAAATTAATGAGAAAAAAACAGCAGAATTTGGTCTTTGAAATTCTGAAATATTACTTTTTACAATACAATACACATTGAGACAGCTATGGGAGAAAAAAAAAGCTAAAAGATAAAGATAAAAAAATAAAAGAGTGAGATTTCTGTCTGGCATTGTTCCATTGGTGCAGAGCTATGGATATGTAAACATTTTCTTTTTTTTTTTCTGATATATTTTAAGGGAACTTGGTGAAGTGAATATTTAATAAATACTCAGATAAGGGTAGTAATGTTCTTATATTAATCCAAGTCCTTAACTCACAATTTTGCATTGTGCTCCACAGTTTTTGGCCTTCTTGAGGCTTTAGATGGGTTTGTAACACGCTAATGTTCTACAACGCACAGCGTTATTTTAACACTTTTTACGTTTATACTGTCAGGTCTGAATATCTGAGTGCACGACCAGCAACTCGGTTTATCTGATGAGTTATTAAATGGTTTTTAAATTTCACCAAACAAGCAAAATAGCACTAATTTACTTGTGTGCGAATTTTACCGGTTGTGTCCTAACAAGCGCAGTTTGGTAGCAGAAAGTCGGCAGAATGTGAATTATGATGAAATCAGCTGTTACGATTTCGAGACGAGAAGACTGCGTGTCCCTGCTATTTGTTTTTTTATTTGTAGCTGACTGAAGGACAATTAGATTCAACAACTAATAAAAAAATCAATTAAGAAACCCGACTTTCTGTTGACTTTTGCAAAGCAAATAATTGTGGTTTGGTGTGTAGCTATATTGATGTGACTCATCTCAAAGCTGTAACTATAACTCACGCGACTCGTTATAAAATGACCTGCTGCACTACACACATCAGCCGAGGCAAGACGGCATGCAAATCCGTCGTATATCTCTCCTGGTATCAGCAACAATCATCTTGCGGTTAAACACATCAAGAGAAAATAATATTTATTTGTCTAGCTGTTAATAAAGACTAATATTTTATGGCAAAGCAAGGACCAACGACTTGTCAGAGTTGCAAACAAGATGTATTGCGTTTTCAGTAGAGGATAAAGAGTACAGCTACGTCATGTTTTAACACGCTTTACTAGCTAATTACCCATTTCTCGTTATTACGTTATATTAGCTAACACTTTTTTTTTTAGCTTTGTCAGTGAGATTTCTGGGCCAAAACACGGGACTGAGCAGCACACTGGAGCTTTTACCTGCCTGATGCACTAGCTAATAAATTTAACACAAATTCACCCCTGATTTAATTTACACTTTACACTACATAGAGAGGACTAATATGAATGAAATCAGCTCATGTTTCAAAGACACAACATCTGATTTCCATAATTTCTGTAGCTACATCGTTGTTATTGATAACATTACACGAGTGAAACTCTCTTGAGATTACCTCAGTGAGATGTAGTCCACGAAGTGTGCACTAAGTAGTAGAAATAGATGGAAATTAAGTGTAGAACACCAGACATGTAGAGTATATGTGGCCTTGCACTATGTAGCGGAAGGGGCGGAGTCATCAGCCATCAACACTAGACATTAGCGCTCGAGACAGAGAATTCACTACTGGATACAATGACACTGAGTAGAGTGTATGTGTATAGTGCATAGAGTGTGATTTGAGACACAGCCTTAGTGTGATGTGTGGTGGTGCACTCAGAATTTAGAACCTGACCGTATATGTGCATATAAATAATTCCTCGTTAAGTATTAAAGAGAGTTCTCTGCTACCTTTTTCCGATCTCGTTCTGTCTGAGGAACTGTATGTTGTTCATGCTATCGGATAATTCCGGATATTGTTCCACCGAGAGAACGTAATATCCGTCGTATCCCTGCACCCGTCCTCCGTTGAGTAACTGCCTCTTCTCTGCCTCCGTCCACAGACGAGTTCCCGCCTCTCCGTCCCGTATGCACTGCGCCTCCCGCGCCCACGCGCTCGCCAGCGCCCTCTGTCGCGCTAACTCCAGCACTCGCGCCCGCTCCTCATCCAGAGAGGCTCCGTAGCGCACGTGAAGGGTTAGCACACCACACTGCAGCTCCACGTCAGCGAAACGGCGTGTGCGTCCGCCCATCGCCGCCGTCGACTGAGACACACTCACGTTAACGCCGTTCTCGAGCTGCTTACGCCCCGTCACCAGCCGAAGTGCAGCCAGGTCCGCTTCCGGAGATCCCGTTTTTACAAAGTAATGCGTGTCACGTCCATCCAAAGTGAAATGCAGATCTTTAAGATACAGAGCTCCGTTGAGGATGTTAGCGACTTTGATGCAGTCTTCATTAGCGATGCTGATAGCGCGAGTTATCATCGTGCCTTTGTACAGCGCCACCATGACGCCCCGGCCGATCAGAGACTCGCTGGGAGCAAACCAGAGCCAGGGTTTGGACGGTTTGCGAGATTGTGGCATCCGGTCAAACGCCAGGAATGCTTTCGCCTGACGCAGGACCTGCTGCTGAACTCCAATAGCCTGCAAAAGAGACATTTTACGTCCAAAATTGCTGTTAAAGTGTCATTTAATGTGAAAATGTAAATTATCATTATAATTTGGGATATAAAGTGCTAGTCCACTACCAGAACACTACACTGATACATGTAGAATATAACACATAATACTATTGTGGTCAACGCCAGGGTTTAAGAGATTTTTCTTTAGAAAATTTTCTCTTTTCTTTTTGCTATGCAGATACACTCTTTGAAAGAACGGTTCATCTAGCACCTTTATGGGTTCTTTAGCTCAAGGGTTCTCAAACCTTTTCTTAAAAATGACAATAATAAAGTACAAGAATAGTTTGGCTATTTATCAGAGCCATAGAGTTTTTTATTTTCTAATCTTTCCACTCACTGAACACATTTTTATTAAAATTATCATTAAATTCACATTAATGTTATTTATAGATCTGCTGATTTGATTATTAAGTTTGGATTAAATGCATTTAATTCAGGTGATGAGTCAAGAACTACAAGAATAATAAATATAATGACTTAGTGATTTTAATAATCTAAGCAGCTGTGGAACCCGACTCTGAATACCAGGAACTTTCCTCGTGTAAACATAAGCACATTGTGCGCTGATGATAATGAACACCGGGTGAGGATCATACAGGAGGTACCAATTATAATAACAGAAAGCAGGGAAAAATAAATCAGTACAGACTCAGATCTCTGGACGTACCGGAAGATTGTCCCAAATTTCACTCTTAGCCAGTTCATAAGACACTCGAGTCATTCCAGACTTGGGAACTGGAAATCCGGGAATGCTGTTGTGGAGATGAAACCCGAATACAACCAGCCAGGTGTTCACATCTACACACACAAACAAATCCACACACATCAGTTTCAAAAACAGCAGCGTACATCCTTCTCTCTGCAATCAATCAGATGATGTAAACTTGACACCTCACCCGTGAGAAACTCTTTTACATCCTGGACTTTGCTGACGGGATCATTGTTACGGAACGTGTAGAGGTTAAATGGTGCTGGGTTTTTCCCAATCGTTTCCCATAATGTGATATCTGGAGAGGTCCAGCGGCCGGAAATGATGTCGTAATCCCGTTCCCCAAAATAAATGAGCTTAGTCAGTGGTTCGTAGAGACCGCCATGGAACCCGAGTATGAGCTGGAGATCAGGGTTCGAATCGGAATAAACTTCTCCATACGCCGTGTAGTGTATCTGCTTCAAAAGCGCTCCGTCGCTCCCAAAAACCGCTAGCGGCGTGCCGGTATTGTCACACGCTATGTAAAACTCTTTTCCACTGCTAATCTCCATGGCGAACACGTGCCCCTGGAGGTCGTAGTACAAAGAGGTGATCTCTGCACTGGAGTGGTTGTAGACGTGCGTGATGCGGCTCGGGTAGCTCAGGTCTGCGTAGAAAAACTGCAAATGCTGCCCCAAACTGGATTTAGTTGAAATTCTCCGTCCTAACCCATCGTAGCGATGCTGAACGCTCCAGCCACTGGACTTGCTATAAACACGCTCGAGGCGTCCATTCGAGTTGTAATGGTAGACTTCGGCTCCTCTCTGGCGTAGAAATCCGTCCTCGTCCTGCTCGTACTGAAGGTCTCCATGTCGAGTGATACGATCTCGAAGGTCGTAGCGTAGCGGGAGGATCCGCGCGCCGATCGCTGGGCTAAGAAGGTGGATGTTTCCGTTTAAATCGTAGCTATATCGCCATGTTGGTTTTTTGTTCAGGTAGACGGTCTGCAGCTGGCCATCCACATCGTATTCATAGCTGTATTTTGTAGCATTCGCGAAAGGTCCGATTTTCATCTCTCTTGAAGTGACTCGACCCATTTCATCGTACTGAACCGCGATCCAGAAGAGCAGCGTCCGAAAAAGCTCGTACTGGATCTCCCGGATTCGTCCATGGCCGTCGAAATGTTTAGTGTAAGTCATAACAGAGGTGGAAATGATCTGATTGATGTCGTAGTAGAGCACACCGAATTTCCCGAACTGCTCCACTTTTCCAGAAATGTCGTCATACTGGTAGAGGTCGATAGGCAGTGGGGTCTCGTTGATCACGCCCTGAATGCTGCTCACGCGAAGATTTCCATCGTACGCGTAATCGAATCTTGCACTCACCATCCCGTCTTCGCTAAAGCGATATATCTGTCTGTCCACTAGGGGGCCTAGTTGTCTGTATCTGATGGTGCAGATAAAGCCTTCACTTTGCAGATTCACAGTCTTTAACACGCCGAGTGATTCGTCGTACGTGAAACTGACACGCGTGCTATCGTACACGACTTCGGCTAGCTTGTCATTCCATCGATAGCGATAAATCACTCGACGTCCTGTTCCTGTCCGAAGCAATCGGAGAAGCCTTCCGTCTTCGCTGTAGTCCACAGCTAGAGACGCGTTGCTTTCCGGAGGATGATAAAGATTTCGGTAATAGGTTATGGAGCGAATCGTTTCCATGGTGTAGCGAGAGACGCTGGGCATGATAACAGCTGAAAGTTCGCCATCGGAGTCGTGCTCAAAGGTGAACTGCCGCTGGCTGGCCAGGATCAGCACCATGGACTGGGACAAGCAGAGAACACATTTTACTAAACATTTAAATATTTAAACAAGACAATTTCAACACTGGAACTGGTTTAATGGTGAACAGAATCCAGAATAAAGGAAGCGCAGTGGAATAACCTGACCGTTACCTTCTCCAGGTATGTGTAGCTCCACGTTTTCCCATCAGGAAACACTCGAGTGCGAATGCGTCCTTGTTCATCGTACTCTAATCGCTCTAACACAGACCCCCACTGGATGGCACTCAGCTGCCCGTTGTTCCTCCGAGTCACGTTCACCAGCAGTAATTTGCTGCTCGGCATCCACACAGCAGGATGTCCCGTTAAATCATAACTGATTTTCAGCAGGAATTTGCGGTGATCGTCGTAGATTCGCTCGGTTCTCAGCGTGCGGTCGTAATCGACAGACAGGATGTTCCGACCGTTCACCTGGAAGAGCAGAGGAAAACGACTGTTAGACAACTTCCTCCTTTTTTTGATGAAAGTGTGAAACGAGTTCAGACAATTCCTTGAGTTTTTAATCAGTTACACACACTAACAACTTTCTGAACTCCCTAAATGACCACAGATTCATTTTAAATCCTGTTAAATTGGAAAATAAGTGGACTGAGAAATGGTTTTAAGTATTTTATTGGGAATAATCTAGAACTAATAGTACTTATATCACACAACATGCGGCAACTTTAATTATTCACTCTGCAAGCGCATCTGCCTTTAATAAAGCATCATTTAGAGTCTCGTTAGGATCTCAGAGCGAGCAGTTAATAAGTCCTTAATTACACACATTTAGGTCTTTAAAGGAACAAAATTGTATAATTTTGTCCTTATTTAATTGCCATTCTGTACTTTTTGTTTTGCCTGTGAAACTAATAGCAGAGGATTTATAGAGAGGAACTTTTTTAGCTTATTTTTTTACATTACAGATTTTCTCAAAGCTGCTTTAGAAAAACAAGCTAGCTAAGTGCGAGAGTGGTGACGAGAAACTCCCAAAGATGGAGATCTTGGAAGACGGAAGTTTTGGGATTAACCCAGAATCATCAGGACAAGGACGAGGTTTTATTCAGGGAAAATTTAGGACCCACATCGTAAGAATTATTAAGTTTTTGAAATAAAAGTGTTATCTTAAGTAAAACTGGATGTTCTTTGCAGAAAACAAGAACCAACCACAATTTAGTACTGAACATCTTCTGACCAATCAGAATCCAGAATTCAACAGCAAGATAAAATAACTGAAGCTTGAGAAATCAGAATTTTGAAACTCACTCGTAGTTTGCGTCCGAACACTGTGACTTTAGAGCGAGTCTGTTCTTTCCTGAAGCGCCACTCGACGAGGTTTTGTCCGGCGTCGTCAGGAAGCGTGATGTTCCTCCGAGCCACCGTAGGAGACGACGCGCCACACAGGATGTGAGGTTCGGTTTGGAAATGAGCGTTCAATCCGTTCGCATATAAAACCCACAGAGAGCTGTCGTAACCCACCACGTAGCTCGTCTTCAGCTGATCTGTAAAACAAAAATAACCCGGCTTTAATATTTACTACACGTGATTTCTGACAGGAACGTCAAAAAGAAAACATAAAAAAATCAGATCAGATCACAGAGACGATGTTCTGGTCATTTTAAGCTGAGGGGAACTGAGGGAATTAAAGAAAGGCAGTTTCTCAGACCACAGAGGGCGTGTCTGAGGCCATATATGGAAATGTGGGTGTGTCATTGATTCCGTATATTAAAATGCGAGCAGCTCTGAGTGGGCGTGGCTTGAAGTCCAAAGATGGTGAACTAGACAGGATGTCTGAGTAAATTTTCAGCAATATTCAAAGGCGGAGCTTCACAAGTTTTCCACTAAGACACGCCTCTATATCGATAAGTATAGTCAGGGGGCGTGTCTTTGAGCTCATGTATAGTCTCATGAAGTTGTTAAGCTCTGCTGCATAGTAATTTATAATTGCACGTGGAAGAAAGTTCACCATTTATGGACTTCAAGCCACGCCCTCTGAGAGCTGCTTGGATTTAATATACAGACTCAAAGACACACCCACATTTCCATGTATGGCCTCAATGCCACGCCCTGTGTGATCTTTAATTTCCCAGAAGCGGAACATCATCTCTGTGATAGAGATCAGATCTGTAAAGATCTTCTTTTCTTTATACGAAGACGCTCCTGTTGGAAATCACTTATAAGGGCTTCACTTATACGGCTTATGAGTTTATGTATGAGCTCAAAGACACGCCCACCATGCCACGCCTTCTATAATGTTCATCAGAAGTCAACTCTTTAGAATTTTTAGCAATACAGAGTAAAAATGATATTGCTATAAATTCTAAACAGACGTCTTGTCTGAAAGGGATTGAATGTGACATTTAAAACTAACCCTGCTGTAGCGTAAGGACCGTCTGAATCGCTGATGTGTTCGCCGTAATCCCGGCTTCTTCTTCTCTCTCAGAGTTTGCCATTTCCACCGTGGAGACGACGCTGGCGTCCCCGAGCAGGCTGATCACCACGCCGCTGGGAAATGTCACGTTGGTCAGCTTTCCTTCGCTGTCATAACTACAAGAGAAAGTTATTTACGGTCCTGGGACGTGATGTCAGCACTTCTTCACAACTTCCTGCCACGGTAAATGAAGGGGAACTCTTTATGATGACTTTTGCAGGGAGGAATGAAATATTTTGGACTTTGCTGCATGATGGTGTAATTTTTGAATCAGCAAAAAAAAAAGCCTCTGGTGGAAAAAAAGACAACCGAGACAAATTTATTTTTTGTCCAGTCAACACCTCTCCACATATCTGATACACAGAAGCCTGGAAACGCAGGATGTGAAAATAAAATGGTGAAAGCTCTCATCTCATTCCCGATTTCGACTTAATAACTCTTTATTTAAAGAATTTATGACATTATTTAGACGTAGTATCTCATAACATCAAGACAGGATGTTATTTTAACTTAATATCTTGCTACCTGAAATAGCATAAACTCCTTATTTCAACAAATCATGTCGTTATTTTGACTTGTGTTGTTACTTCAAGATAGTATTTAATATAATAATTTGTTATTTCAAATTTTAAGAAATTATGTAATTTTGAGTTATCTTGTTATTTTATTACTTAACATCTCATTATTTCAACTTAATAACTCATTATTAAAAGACATTACATGATTATTTTGACTTAATATCCCATAATTCCTACTTACATCATTACCATATGATATTATGTAGATATTTACACTTACCATATTATTTTGACTTAATAAATAGTCATTTGAAGATATTATGTAGTTATTTCAATTTAATATCTCATTACCTTAAGATAGCATGTCATTATTTTGATGTTAAAACTCTTTTATTTCATGATATTGTCATTATTTTGACTTAATGTGTTGTTATTTCAAGATAGTATGTCTTTAATGTAACATCTCATTATTTCAACTTAATAACTTGTTATTTAAAGATATTACATCATTATTAAAATGTAATTATTTTTACTTAATATTCCACAAATTCTTTATTTCAAGATATCATTTTATTTTGTTTATTTTGTTATTTCAAATCAGGTACAAATTATTAAGTTAAAATAATGACAAAGTGTTTAACTTATTTCATACTATCTTGAAATAATGAGATATTAAATCGAAAGGGTTTCTGTAATGAATCTTGCTTAGGATTTATGATCATATTGTAGTGTAAACTCACTCGTAGAAGGTGGTCCATCCATTGGAGGTGATCTTGGTTGCTAGGAGACCACTGTTGCCATGGTAAGTGAGCATCACATGATCCCGCCCCTGCGTTCCCAGGCTTTTTAGCGCCCCGTTGGAGCCGATGTTTAACCATACCACCTGGTTATCAGGCGCTACGATTCGGACCGGCTGCCGGTTAGCGTCTCTCCGGATGCGGAGTGTGTTTCCATGGCAATCGGTCACGGAGGTCAGATCTCCGTCGTTGCTGTAGCTGAAGTTGTATTTAAAATCTCCAGTCACAAGATTAGCAGTGTGCTGGTGTGTTCCGTTCGAGTCAAACATGTACACTTCCTGTTCTGCTGTGGAAGCCACTTCGTAAAGACCTCGTGTGTTCAGCTGCGGTTTGTTCGTCCCAATAGCTCGGATTCGGATATTCCCAAGATCGGCAACATACAACGTTCCATCCGGAGCAGCTACGAGCGAGGAAGGCGCGTTGAGACGAGCGTCTTTAGCAAAACCGTCTCCAGTGAGGTAGCAATCGCAATTAACGTCTGTTTTGCAGTCGCAGTCGGACAGTGACCCGGCTAAGTGAGTGATCTCACCGTCTGGTGCCACGCTGCGAATGCGACTCATCTTCCGCTCGTCTGTTTCTGCGACGTGCAACACTCCAGTGAAGGACACGGCGATGGCGCTCGGAGACTCCAGATGAGTGTGTGTGGCACGCTGGGTCTCGGTCACTGAAAGTTCAGCGACGGGCATCGGACAGTGAAGAGGTCGACCTGCTGCGACGCTAACCTGCCCTTCTTCTGTAATCCGCAAAACCACACTGCCGTCCAGCACGAAAAGAGAATTATCCATCGGACTGACGGCCAAATCCGTCGGCCACTCTAATGAAACCTGCAATGAAAAAGAAACACAAGCTTCAACATCACCGGTGGGTTTTAATGCAGTTTATTTACTAGCTGTCTAACTATCCACCCTTCCCTCAGGAAAGAATACAGTGCACCAGCCTTTGACATGTTCTAATATCCTCAACTCATAAAAGAGTCTTTACTGCTTTCTGGAGCAAAATGTCCGCTCTGGATCAGTCTCTGTGCTGTAGGAAGAAGATATTATGTACAGAAATTAGTAAGAAAGTGTGCATGTAAACTTGTCTAGTCTACATCTTAACTAAAACAGACGAGCGGCAGCTCCCCCCCCCCCCCCCCCCCCCCCCCCCCCCCCCCCCAACCCCCTGATAGTTACCGTAAAGCCCTGTATATACACTCACCATCCACTTTAACAGGAATACGAACACCTGTACACCTGCGTATTTGTGCAGTTATCCAATCAGCCAATCATGTGGCAGCGGCACAATGCATACAATCCTGCAGATACAGGTCAAGAGCTTCAGTTAATGTTCACATCAAACATCAGAATGGGGAAAAAGTGTGAGGTTTGATGTTTTGTGTGTTCTGAGATGCTTTTCTGCTCTTCACGGTTGTAAAGAGTGATTATATGAGTTACTATATCCTTCCTGGCAGCTCAGACCAGTCTGCTCATTCTCCTCTGATCTCTCTCATCAACGAGGTGTTTCAGCCTGCAGATCCTCCGCTCACAGGATGTTTTTTGTTTTTCGCACCATTCTGTGTAAACTCTAGAGACTGTTGTGTGTGAAAATCTCAGGAGATCAGCAGTTTCTGAAAAACTCAGACCAGCCCATCTGACACCAACATCCATGCCGCAGTTAAAGCCAGAGATCACTCTTTTCTTCATTCTGATGTTTGATGTGAACATTTACTGAAGCTCTTGACCTGTATCTGCATGAGCTTATGCATTGTGCTGCTGCCACATAACTGCATAAATGAGCAGGTGTTCCTAATAAAGTGGACGGTGAGTGTAGGCACACTCCAGTTTCTCCCACGACTGGCTCTGTTTGAACATCTGCACTGACTGGCACAGAAGAACAAATTTCTCACTTTAATAAACATTACCTTTAAAATCGTTTGTAACGTGTTCGATTTGACACTTCACTGTAGGACTATTTCATCTTCTTTTCTGTTCCTACCTGCTGGATGTCCATAACTGCGTCACAGCTGAGAGGCCGGGCTGAAGCGAGGTCGTTTGACCCCAGGACAGTCGTAATAATGCCGCTCTGGTCCACTCTGCGAATCACTGTTCCATCCACAAAGTAGATCAGACCGTTTCTGTCCACGGCAATCCCTGTGAGAGGAAAATAAACGAGTGAGACTCACAGCTGTGCTCTTATCTCTCCGTGAAGCAGAGTCTACATGTGATGTGTTTGACTTCGCGTTATTCGGGTCACTGCAATCACGCTCCATTATTCACATCCCGCCACGGAACGACTGCACGAGGACGAAGGAGCAGAAGAGGATGTACTGGATCAGCGCTCCGACGCTCCTGCACTCTCACTGGTTTTCTTTTCTTTTTATTCCTGCTGTAGATTTTAAACCAAAACGATGTTACTGTTGCTTGTTAAAAGTGCATTTATCTGAAATAACGTTGTGGCAGAAATCTCAAAAGTTCTCTAATACAGCATCGTTCTGCACATCTTCACAAATTTCATAAAACCAACACATCATAAAGCTGTAAATTACAGACCCGCCACTTCTGAGGCTTCTGAACCTTAAAATTATTAAAGTTTAAATTTCACACTACTACAGAAATAAACGTGATAGTGGTTAGTACTGTTAGTACTGTGATTGTTTCTATTTATCACTTTTTTCCTGTAAAATGTAAATAGTTTTTAATTAATTTTGTCAATTAATTAAATGATCCACTGTGATATTGAAGACCTTAATGAATAATAGTTAATTAGTTCAAGATACTTTATAAGATTTCAATAAATTATCAGAATTTTGAGACTCAGCCATAGTTTATGTCTAAACACTGATTTTTTTTTATTGTGCACTTTTTATTACCTGAAACACCAAAAATTAAAGAAATTTCAAGAAATTAATTGCACATTTTAGAGAAATGTATTTATTTATTTGTTTGTTTTCTAGGTCTGGCTGTATTGAGCATCTTTAACAGTCGCTGTTACTGCCTGCTAATTAAATTTTAAATGCTAGAGACTGTCGCCATGTTTGTTTGTTTGTTTGTTTGTTTGTTTGGGTTACTCCATTTTCACATAATTTGCTCAACTGCCATTCTTATGCTGATGTGAAGATTTACACATGAAATTGAATAAATAACTGTGGCAAAAAAATAATCAGGATTTTAGTTTTGGCCAGGGAATGATATAAACACAGATATGAGTCAGGTCTTACGTACATCGTAATCGGATCTGTGTCAAAACATCAGAAGTGTGCACCAAGGCCCACAGTGAAAACACAGTCTTGGGATCTTCTGACTGTCTGGAGTGCAGGATCTGTATCTGCTGAAGCTTTGGAGCTGTATGTAAACTTTAGGCAGTGCAGTAACCTGAGAGAAGTCAGGTTTAGTCCTGGATCCTGTAAAGTGTAATTAGAGCTTCAGGATCCTCTGAGAATCTGAAAGGGTTCTCCAGGGTTCTCAGGAATATAATCACCAATCTAAGATGCAATCTGTTAACAGCTGGTGACATTTCATCAGGCTGAGCTTATCTGCATTAATTAAATCCATCATCTGCTCTTGAGGTGAGGAAGATGGGCTGTTTTACATCGTTTAGATTTTGAAGCAAGACGTGATGGACATTTAAGCGCTGTGAATGAGCTCGGATCGGTTATGCATTCTCGAGGCCTTGTAATTAGAGTCTGATCAGTGTGACGAGAACTTTAGAGTTAGCTTGGAACTCTGTAAGTTCTGGTTAGTTTAATAGTTCTGGGAATTGTAAAGAAAGTCAGTCAATTGGTTGTGCATCTTCGGAGCCTGTGCGACAGTTTCCTTTTAATGATTAATTTATGAATATAAATAAAACGATTTGAAGCGGTCGTGTTTTGTTTTGTAGCGGCAATTCACGCTACAGCTTTAGATTAGAGTCACGGACTCTGAACAGATGAGACGTCTGTTTTGAATTTGATGCGGTGAGAACGAGCAAATACTTCTTTATGCATTCGTCTTTGAACGTTCTGCTTTTGTCATTGACTTTTTTTTTTAAAATAAGCTGTCAGTTGGCTAATCAGCCCAGAGAATAAATGTGAAATTATGTGAAAATTCTTCTGTTTCTTCTGAGAAAAATATCTTTCTGTGTGGCTAGTCTCTGATCTGATGAGATGCCTTCAGCTAAATAATTCACATATATGTGTTTAACTGATTAAACCGCAGCAGAGAATCTGCTACAGAAGCCGTGATGGTTCATGTTTAGAAAAATGGGGGTTGCTGAACTCTGACCTTGTCGTAGGTTTATACAGGATTTTTTCAAGTGCTCGGATTGATCAGTTGGTATTAGAGCATTTTTTTTTTTGATTATCAGTGCTGATGCATCTCTAATGATAACTTTGGAATCTCTAAGACCTGGTAAGAATGGTTTCAGCTTTAAACTAGTAATGACTAGTTGGTTCCTGTGAGGAAAGTCATTTCAGTAGATCAGCTGTGTATCTTTGGGGTCCTTCAGAGTTTTGGGGAATAGAAGATCTGGTCAGTGTGATACCTTTGGTCCCTCTCAGATCTGATTAGCACCCAACCTAACCTGGTCTGTCAAGTGCCATAAATTTTGGGTCTTGTGCACAAGATCTAGTCTTATGGACCTTGAGTATGATGTCTGGTCAATGTGGTCAATGTGCGGTTTGTAAGATTTTGTCTTGAGAGGTGTTGCAAGTAAAGTCTGGTTTCTATTATCCCCTTGGAGCTCTGGTTAAAATGGTATAGTCTGGATCAGCAGAACATCTTTTGGTCTTGTTAGTACCTTTAGGTCCTGTGAGTAGGGCCTCAGAGGCTGGTCCTCCATCTCCACACTGATTCTCATCGAAAGGCAGACAGTGATCCCCGGTCCCTGCTACGACTTCGACGTTTGCCGGGGGTTCCAGCTCGCCGGACAGCACTCGGGGCCGGTAAATCCGCCTGGAGTTGGTGTCCGATACGTACAGCTGTCCCGTCACAGGGTCCGAGCTCAGGTAGTATCGATGAGCCGGGTTATTACTGGAGAAAAGATTGAGGAAGAGATGGATGAAGAGATGGATGTGTTGTCTGGCTGAAGTGTGTATTTGCAGAAATGAGAGGTTCGACTCGCTTGTTGGAGATGACAGATGAAATAACGCTGTGTTTGAAATATTAATGTTGCTAGAGAAGTTCACTGATTTGCCATCTGTGTCTTTTTCCCCGCACCTTTCAAAACAAAGTACGATGCTGACAAGAGAAGGAAAGTGTGTGAAAAGGGATAATAAATCAGACGTGACTGGAAAATATTTGAGGAGGCAGTGATGATGCCTTGAAGTGTGCCAAATCATTTCAATCGTTATGACTCCCATGCGAGAGGACGGGAAAAATAGCCGTGATGCGCAGATCTTAATGACTGTCAGCAGCTGACGGCATTTCATCAGGCTGTGCTTATTTGCATTCATAAAATCCATCAGTCTGCTCTTCCCTGAGTGAGTTAACGTGGACGCCATTAGCATCTAGTGAAAGACAGACTTGGGATACAGGACACGGTGCGCATCAGTGACTTTCTACCCAGGAAATGGATAAAGATTACAGGCTTTGTTATTAAAAGTTGTTCAGCAGATTAATCTATAACCTTGGAGCATTTACGATTGGAGTCACACGGACGAGCAGCGCTCTAGCTGAGGCCCCGCCCACACATTTATGAATTTTTTAAAAAAGTTTTTTCCTCTGTGTATTAGCCTCCTATCTACATGACAAAGGTGTTTCACTGAAAACTGAAAATGAAGCTTTTTGAAAACTCATTGCACTTTTCGAAAACTTTCACTGTTTTCGTGTGGATGGGAAAAACATTTTTGACGTCACAGCGTGAACCTGCAGATGGTCATGGCGTGTATTTTGTGTGTGTTATGAACGTGCTAGGACTCAGTTTATCACGGCTGCTGATCAGGTTATTGTTTGTGCTCTGTAATTTTTTATTAAATCACATGTTTGCAGTTTAATTTCACTTTGCGCTGACGACATCATAAGAACCGGGAGGACACTTAGTATTCGAGTGGAACCTTTAAGCAGAAGTTCCACCTCATCATCAGTCCACACGTATGAATCATGTTTGGCATTTTTCCTTTTAAAACTTTCACCATGTTGGTGTTTTTTCCCGTTTCGACTTCGCTCAATACGCAGCTCTGAACTTTATTCTCGTGGCGTTTGACGGAACAGTTTGTGATGTTCTATCACTGGCCTGGCATTTTCAAATCATTTCTGCGTGTTCGTTTGGATAGAGTTATTTTTCCTGTTTGTGTAGATGGAGATATTTTGTAAAACAGAGAGGCAAGAATATGTTATCAAAAATATCTGTATACATACTGATGAGGTTTGAAACTCAACTGGATAACAGAGTCAGGTTGCAGTGCTGGAGAGACTCATACTGTGATTCAGCAACATGCCAGAGAATCGTCGAGTTTGACATCAGTGTCTATTTCAAGCCGAGCATCCGGAGGGGGGTTCGAGTCACGTGACCTGAACTTGCTTTATGCTGTCTAAATGCTAGGTGATCTTTCTCTTGAGCTGGGACTGCTCTCTAACTCCCTCCAGGAATCAGTCGACAGGAACCTGTATCTGTTTGATCTGTCTGAATTTATGGGTTTTTCTGCCACTCGGGTGAATTTACACTTTGCTAAAGAACCTAATGTTCAGGAAATAAAATTTGGAAAGACACATGACGGGATCATTCCCTGTGAACTTTAGATGACATCCTAATGGTCTAAAACAAATCAGTGAAAGTTTACACAATCCATTGTCAACTACTAACAAACGATCTTCATTTCATCAGAAATCATAACAAATAATGTAGACGGAATATATTTCATTTCATTATTTACTAATATACACTGCCGAGCAAAAGTTTTGAGTACCTATGCTTTATGCTTTATTACAGTTTTCAGAGGAGTTTATGCTTCTTTGTGGTTTCTCGGTTTCTGCGTTTTGATTTTTTTGTCTTACTTCAGGAGAAAGAATAAAGAGAGGCTGGTGAGGGAACGACTGTTTATAGCTGCTATAACGTAAGTGACAACAGGAACTAACGTGTTTCACCAACATTAACTGTAACTATAAAAGGATAAAAAGTATGATGTTGCTTTTTAATAAATTAAAAACTGAATCATTGGCGAATTGCTGTAGTGTAAGAGGATAAAACACTCAGCAATGTGCTGTTAGAGGAAAATAATCAACTTCAGGGTGATAACAGTAACTATAAAAGTGTGACACAAAGAAATCTTAAACAAGTGTTCCAGTAAAAAAAACTTGGTGTAATTAAGGATTGGTGACTTTTCGATCCTAATAGGACTTTACATTTTGTTTTTATTAAAGTCAGAACAAAATTAACAGTCATTTCTGTTTCCTATAAAATAATTTACAAACCAGATTATTTAAAATGATCCACTGCGTAAAGCTGAACTGTTATATAAGGTGTTCAAAAATGGACTCGAATAAATGCATTTTTAAATATTTCATTTCATTTTGCAGAAAATCAGCCCTGAGGTTTCATCAAAAGACTTTATTTCTAATGTCAGATCAGTGACATCGTCATCTATCACATTAACGCTCAAGTTTCCGAGCTGTTAGTTTCGACTGGGAGTCACTCACCTGTGTCTGAAATCTTTATTCCTTTGAGCAGCAAAGAAGAAAAAAAAACAAGCAACATGTAAATATTTATAAGAGCTGACACAGAAAATGCGTCATCACATGACAAAGATCCTTTATATCATTCATAATAGACATTAATCAAACTGACAGTCGACCCGTCCACTCGTCTGTGCACTCGCTCAATCATAAAATCAATTCACGTCCGCTGCTCCTCTCGACACTTTACAATTCATTCTTCACCTCGTCCCTGAAGCACACACCTCGAGTGCATTACTGAGTTTGTGTAAAGTCAGACAAGTTCACTTTGAAGTCTTGCACAGAGAGAGGAAACTAATCATTTCATTTCAATTTAAGTCTCGAGAGACGCATTGAGGGCAAGTTTTCATTTTCAACACAGTCACGTTACAAATATAAAAGATGGAACACAACAAGAAAGAAATAGATGTAAATAGAAAAAGACGGAAACGCACATGAACAGAACACACATCAAGTCGCTGGACAGGTAATGCAACAATTATGGACCTTCCACTGAAATATAAATGTGTTATTTAAAAAAATAAAAAACATGATTAATAAAGGATGACTTTAGAAATAGAGCAGTAATAACGGACATCTCTCAGAACTCGACTCTGTTTGAAGAAAAGAGAAGAACTGATGCAGAAATACGATTCAAAGCATTTATCAGGAATTTATCCCTGAAGCAGCGTCCAATTATCCATCCATCTGTCCGTTCATCTACCCATCCATCAATTCACAAGTCTATTTATCCATCCATCCATCCATCCAGTCATCCATTGATCCATTTGTCTATTCATTCATTCATCCATCTATACAGCCATTCATGCATGTATTGATTCATACAATCCATCAGTTTATTCATTTGTTCTTCCATCCATCCATCTAGCCATGCATGCATTTGTCATTTCACATAATCCATCAATATATCCATCTATCCATCCATCCATCCATCCATCTATACTTCTGTACAGCCATTCCTGCAACTGTCCAAAAATCCAATCAATTATATTCCATCCATCCATCCATCCAGCCATTTATGTATTTGTGCATTCATCCATCCATCAGTTTGTCCATCTATTCATTCCTCTGTCCAACTATCCATCCATTCATCCATCCATCCATCCATCCATCCAATCTATACAACTGTTTATATATGAGAAGCCATTTATTTATTTGTCCATCCAACTGTCCATCCATCCATCCATCCATCCATCTGACCAGCCATTCATGCTTTTGTCTATATATCCATCTGTCCATTGGTCCAGTTGTTAATCTATGTGATCTATCCATCAAGCCATCTGACCAGCCCCTCATGCATTTGGACATCCATCTATCCATCCATCCATTCTGTCCATTCTTCTACAAGCTACAGTTTTTGTCTAACTATTCATTTACTTCTCCACCCAACTTTCTGGGTACTCATTTGTTCATACTAATTCCTACATCCATCTGTTCACCCATCCATCTATCCATCCATCCATTAGTTCATCAGTCCAGTCTTGTTGGTATTTGCCCAACTACTCATCCATTCATATGTCCATCTGTCCAGTAATTCATCCATTTGTCTATCTATTTAATACATCCATTTGACTAGCCATTCATGCACTTGTATATCTATTCAATCCTTTCATTTCTCCATCTGCAATCTACTCATGCATCCATTGCCCACCTGAGCTCCATGATGCTGGTAACATTTCCTGATGGATCGATACGTCGGATGTAGTTGAAGTCTCCCACGTACAGACTTCCGTCTCTGCCCCACGCCAGTGCTACAGGTGCGAGCAGCTTGTTACCCCCAGCCGGGGCATTACAGCTGGGGCAGGAGATGCTCCTCCGGCGTCCATTACCCATGATGGTGCTGATGACCGGGGGCAGCTGGGACAGGAACACATTCTCGCCGTTTCCTTTATACAGGATCCCTGAGAAACATCATAAGAAAACTGGCATTCAGGACTCAACAGTAGCAATTCACGCTGGTATTGACAAACACTTGGGTCTATTAAGCAGATCAATGACAGTACAGTGAAGTGCTCAGGAATTCAGTCTCCTTCATTCCAGTTATTCAAAATTCATGAGACACATTAGAGTCCATGCTTCAAGATCTGAAACAAGTAAAACGTCTTTCGGGATTGAGAAGTGGTAATGGAGATAAAAGTATCAGCTTCATCTTACAGGAGTCTGCAGTCCATTTAGTAATCTTTGTGGATTTGTAATGTGTTTCAGAGGAACGCTGAGGTTTGGAGACACTGTTCACATTACCCATAGCATGCTCACTCGCGGGTTATTTGGAAAAAAGGGTTATTTGGATGGTTTTAGCTTTCTAAATGGGTCCAACCTGGAACCTTTACTCCAGAGGGACGAACTGAAGAACCTTTAAGGATTATCTAAGGCCTCTCGTTTGGAACCTGCTCTAGCTAGCTGAAGAGCTAAATCCCTACACCACAAATGCTAAGACCTTGTAGGTACAAGTAGGTCCTTGACTAAAAGCTACTATCAGTGCTTTCCCCTAGTAGATATGCATTTTAATTATATTTCATGGGCCAGCTCACATGTGGAAAGGAATAAAACGCATCCCAAATGTGTCCTTA
Organism: Pangasianodon gigas; assembly: GCA_022758105.1. NCBI lineage: Eukaryota > Metazoa > Chordata > Actinopteri > Siluriformes > Pangasiidae > Pangasianodon > Pangasianodon gigas. The sequence goes on from CM040460.1 coordinate 632,878, forward strand.
TGTCAGAAACCACATCTGATGATGCTCTGATCACCTGAAAGATTTGTAAGACAGGGGTTTGGTGGTTTTCAGGTAAGATCTCTGCAGATCTCAGTGATTCTAACCAATAATCATTCACAATGAACTCCATCCAACCATAAACCCTTCAACCCTTTCATCGATTCCATCATTATTTATTTAAAAACTCTGCACTTACACAACAAAGGCTTGTGCAAAGTCTCCACTAATGCAAAATTCTTCTTTCTGAAGCATCTCCGTTCATTCAGCTGCCACTTTCAGTCCAACAGTGTGAAGTGTGTGGGTCATGAATATTTCAATCCTGTAAAATTTTAACTTCTTTTTAGTTTTGGCTTCAAAGAAGAAGACCATGGACCATCAATAATTTACAATGTGCAACATGTTAGTGTTCCTGCACCTGCTTCAGTCTGTTAATCAGATCCGTGTTCCTGCTCCATAAGCAGCAGTCCTGCTAGCTGAAGTCTAATCCATCTGATGTTTGGTCCTTAAGATGTGAGTCTGTACAGCGGATGTTTAATCTGAACGTGTGATTTTAATTTCATTTCCTTATCAACACAATCAACTTGAAACGCCAAGGTCACATTCACATTGTATGCTTTTGCTAAGTAAGGTCCAGAAGTCTGAGTCCACTACCAAGAGCCATTTATATTTTATCAGTTATTGACAAACTGTTGGAGAAATGGTCTTAAAAACAAGTATGTTATGGTTCCTAATCCTTCTGAGTGAAAGTTTATACTGACAGATTGTTAAATATTGATAGAAGAATACTAAACAATCACAGTTTTGATAGAAATCAATAATTAATGTTAAGGTACGTTTGATAAAAACATGTTCTTCATACAGAACATAGTTTTATTAACAATACTTTTAGAAACTCCTCACAGTAGCAAGGTTTAAACTTTAAACATACCTCTATTTACATCTATCTCTAAACATTAGCTAAGCTAGATAACTATCTCAACACAGCATTAACGTTATCATTAACTTTGACATTAACATTAACGATCATTAATGTTAGCTGGATAACTAATTAACCCGGCTCACGTTAACATTAATGTAACTTCTCCAGCAGTATCTGAAGGGAAGAAACTACCCAAGATTTCTAGTTAACAGATAAACTATAGGATTTGATCAAATTGAACTTAGGCTCCGCCCATGTTGAGGCAGGAACTTCTGTAAAATCAGGACGTGCTGAATCTTCTAGCCGGATACAAAGGAAGCCGTGGCACTGCAATCCTCCTCTACGATTAAGACCCGCTGCTGATGTATTGACCGAGAGACGCGGTCAGAGGGGACGTCCGATCCGATACCAGCCTCTTTCCTCATTCTAAATCCAACATGTCCAACAAATCCTCACTTAACTAAGATGAATTGGTCTGCACAGCTGCATTTAACTCTCCTGACCTTGACACAAAGACAACATGGCGCGACTCTTGCTCTGGCTTTCTCCCATTTGTTGTGTTGCTTGTGCAATAAGACGTAGAGATGAAATGGAGATGTTAGCTTACATTTCTCCTGCAGAACCTACATCTTATTATGCACTGATTATACAGAAAACAACCTAACATTACGTTATAAGAGTGAGGAGTGGACGTGTGGAACCATCTAGAGGTCAGGGGCACGTGTTTAAAGCTTTAAAAAGGGGCAGTATTTTAAAAACTGATAACTCAGCTGTGAAGCAGTGTGTACAGTCGTAGGAATTGTGTGTACAGCCTTCATCACAAAAATGTTCCTCCATAATGTAATGCTTATGATCATTGATTATTCAGCTTCAGATCCCGCATGATCAAGAAGCAATCGAATAAACAAACACATGAATAAAATGTCAAGCCAACATGATGCATGTCTAATCCGGCAGGTACGGTCGGATATTTCCAAAAACACATCGGCCCAATGAGTCGGACAGAAATCGAAGAGGGAATGGATTCTGCTCTGCACATAATGAGTACACGTGGTGGGTTTGACGTGCTGAAGATCTGATCAATAATCCACTCGGTCGCTGAGAACTGGACCGCTAAACCATAATCAATCACCTCCGATGTTTATAAGGCAGATATCTCTCTCATCGCTGTATAATCTGTTACAGAAATATAAACACGAGGACCGAGTTTGGTTCTAAATGCTAGCGTTCATGTCCAGTTGGAATTCTTAGCATGTATTAAGATTTGGAATTGGTTCTAATGAGACATAATGCTTATGTTACACTTTATTCTCGGAGTTGATGAACATTCAGTTGATTACGTCATAAAAGTTAGCTATCACTGCTAGCAAATGCTGACCATCCACCATATTTACAAATGACTTAGCGAATTATTTTTTTTAAAATAGTTAGACCAGGTTAAATGAGTACTTTTTCAATCTGGATTAAAAAAAAAAAACCTTCTGAGCTACAGAGTGTTCCTGATGTTCTCTACAACACTACTCAGAGTTTCTAAATTAGAAAACCGTCCACTGATAGACCTGTGAGTGATGCTCTGGAGAGTGAAATGTCTGAGATGGGCTGTGCTACTTCAGGAGATCAGCAAGATACACCAGAGATAAAAAGAGCTACAAGAGCTTGAAGCATCATAAGCAGGACTTTGTAGTTAACAGACAGCTAATAAGACTGGAGTAATGAGCTCGGGCTTCATTTTCCTCATGAGGACACGAGCCTCTGCGTTCAGAACAAGCTGAAGCTTCAGTAAAGAGGCAGCAGAACAGGAACACGTTACACTCGTCTGCTCTAGAGCTTCTGAAAGCATGCGCTAGTTCCTCAGCATCGTGTAGGGTTAGCATGCTTCTCACTTTGGCTATGAGTGTCTTATTCATGTTTTTAAACTCATAATATGCAGTATTAATGATATTAATGATAGTCTATAAATCTTATTGCAGGTTTTTTTTTAAATCAGAACCTCATTTCTATTTGAATTTAAAAGAAGGAAGTTTTCTTCTTACTAAAATATAAATAATATAAAGTAATAAACACCAGAGGGCCTATAACGCAACGTATTTATAACAGCTCTGATTCATTTTCTGATTCAAGCGTTCTGCTACTTCATGACTAATAATGATTAGTAATCGCTCTTATATCATTATTATTTTAGCATTTAGCATACAGGCTTAAACTCAGTCACATGACTCAGTCACTGTGATTAGAGTCTTAAGGTAAACATTGTACATTTTTATTTGCCTCAATAAATGTTTTCTTATATTTTTTTTTTTGCACTTGATTAGGGGTCCAAGCACTTCCAATCCCAACATCACGGGTTTGCTTCCCATACACAATGTTCACTTGGAAAACTATGTGAAAAACACAGGCATTCACGTATTTATATTTATATTTACATTTATATTTATATTTATATTTATTTATATTATAGGCATTAACTGCATCTGCAATATTCAGAAATGACATTTTATTCATCTTCGTTTTAATCCCCACAAACCTGGTAATAAAACTCGGTAGGTGTGTTTATCAGGACTTGGTGTCTATTTCTGTAAAATAGGTCATGCAGGCTCAGGTAGATAAATGTAAGACTTATGTCTCTTTCTCGCACACACACACACACACGCACACACACACACACACACACACACTGTGTTCAGTCGGCTGAGTGTCTTTACATTATCAGCTGCTGAGACAAATGGGAATGTCAAACACATGCACTGCTTTTGGCAAATTAATTACGCCGCTGAGAGTCGACAGCTCTTTTTTTTTTTTTAATTCTGTCCTTTATTCCTCTGTCGTTCCTCTGCTGTACAGCAACGCAGGGAGTTAAAGGTGATATGTTCATATGTTAACGCTTTCATGTCATTTATATAAGCAGATTTAAACACCGGCGCTGCTGAACGTGTCGTTTCTGTAAATCACTAAATCAGGATTTAAAGCGATTCGGAGTGCAGATGCTCCATAAATCACTGTTCTGTGTTAGATTTATTTCTATATAAGCGTAAATTTTAACGTGTAGCTGATATTAAACCTCCTGAGTATGAGTTTAAAACGCAAGAAGGCACAACGAGAAAAAAATTGAACATGAACGTTTCTATAAATTAGGTTTTTTCCTTGATATGAATATAATAAACTATTTACAGTATAAAAACTCAAGTTTATCTTATTCACAGCTTAGAAAAGCAAGGTGCAATAAAAGTGTTAATTAAAATGGCTGGTGTTTGTAAAGGTGATGTTAAGAGCTCAGTTTTCATCAGGATTGTTTATTTTTAATCATTATCGCATTTGTTTATTCACCTAGAAAGTAAGATTTTCTGAAATACGCTGAAGTATTTGTCATGTCGTCACACGGATCTGTTACAGAAGCTGTAATGGTTCATAAATTTTTTTCGTTAAATTTTTTGCTACGTTATTTTTTGAGTACTCGGTTCGAAGTGCGTCAGCTGACCAACGCTGGTCTATAACAAGATTCTGCACATTTTCACAAACTTTCTCAGCATATTTAAATATTATAAATGTAAACAAATCTACCTTATGAGCATATACTGCTAAAACGTTGTTCTTGAGTATTGGTTCAGCTCGGTGAAACCACAACGTCACACAGCATGTCCAAATTCATTAAATTACTCAAGCTAAGCTAGTTTTGTCCAAAAGCATAGGTTGCCGTAGTAACAGAGCAGGGTTTAAGATTAGCTTATTATCGGGAATAAGCCTGGGTTATTGAGGTAACTTACACTAGATTTTTCTGTCTAGTGTGCATCTGGAATGGTTTTTCCAGCGGTACACAAGTCACAAGGGGGCGGAGTCAGAGGCGCATACTGATGACATCACATGGCAGGGATTGGTTAACAAAGTGATGTCCTTTCTAAAGAAATGTTATGTGAGTAAGTTATGTGATTCGGAGTGTCTATGAGTTTTTTCAGCTCCCAAAGCAAATTTGGATTTGGAATAAAAATACGATCGTTTCTACGGAAACCACAGTGCCTTTATTCCAACTCTGCAGAATATTTTACAAAGAAAACCAACTGGGGCTTTTTACAATAAACGCTCCACTTGTATTGCTATAAAATCTAAAGAGCTGCTCTGGTTCTGTGGGACTGGGTCTCAGTCATAAACAGAACGTGAAGGTTAATATCTCCGTGAAGCGGCGAGATGGGAGACATAAAGCAAGATAATCATAAAACGCCAAGGATAACAGCACAATATCACCGCTCATACTTTATCTGTGCCTTACTTCCTACGACATGTAGAACACAGTCCGCTTCTTTCACACCATCATTTTGGAAAATAACAGGTTTTAAATCTTCGTTTCAGCACCCACGATCGCTATCGCAGGCTAATACTTTGATTTAAACGCAAATTGAATTACACAGGTTCATTTAGTAGACAGTAAAGCATTTATTCAGGCGTATTTATTACCTCATGTATATGAAACAGGGCAGTTAGTGTGTTATTGTCTTTTGAGCCTTTACAGGAGCATTAGTTGGCCTTCATCCTCCAAGATGAGAGCTGGTTGCATCATAAGTGCAGAGAATTGTGTAAAAGTGGCCATTTTATAAACATGAGGCAACACAGGAGCACTAATTCCTCAAATCAACTCTTGACTAAGGAGAACGAGAAAGTGAAGACCATCATCAAGAAGATTTTGAGACTTCTAAACATCATCCAAGCTTCAAACTCCATCTACACTCTCTTTTAGAAGATTCCTTTAGAAGATTCATCCATTTAGAACATGTTCAGGTAGTGAAGAAAGCTTTCACCCTGGAGTGAACCATTCCTAAACAGAGTAGGGGTGTTACAGGTGGACTCTGCACCCTTGGTGTCTTCCAATGAGACTTTTAAAAAGCATCTGATGGTCTAAAGCGGTTCCACCCAGTGATGATGTGTGAAGTGGTGGTTGCTTTGACTCTGAGCATAAAGTGAGGTTCTTTGGTTTGTCTAATCAGGGAACCATTGATAGTTCTATATAGAACCCTTTTTGGAATCCATTTAGGAATGTAGGTCCATTAAGCATCCAAAGAACCTCTGAGGAACCATTTTGAACAAAGAAGCAGAGATTGTGTAGGATTTTGGAATCTTTTCATACAGATGAAATTAAATGCACACTTTCATAAAGTACTACTTCCTGTACACTAACTCCGCCCCCTGTCAATAGCTAAGAACTGCCTACTGAGTTCTGAAAATCCATAAATGTTCCAGGATTTCTAGCTGCTCTCCGAAGAACCTGACATTGACTAATCATGAGCCAGGATTTATCTTCATTTATCTTCTACATGCATTAACATCCATAAATCTTTAGAACAACGTGAACGAGTGTCAGAGACCGAATTTTAAATGTCACGAAAGTTTCCATCATTTAGTAGAACTGATGAAGAACCTCAGAGGAAGTCCATTTGCTTTGACTCACTGATACCAGAAAAATGAATGTAATTAGCATATTGTGAAAACCCCAGCAGTGGTCCAGCAGGAATACGTTTTATCTCCGTATTTCTCCGTCAGCATTTTATACTCAAGAAACTAAGCAAAGTTCATTCATCCAAATCAGGCTGGACCATAACGAGGTCGAACGTTCTTCTGAGTCTGCACACTGCGCCAAAGAACTTCATTTAATCGTCCATTACTCTGAGCCATTAGCGCCGGCCGTATCGTATGCAAATGAGGAAGCGGGTCATATTTTACGATTGGCTGAATATTTATGGTTAAACCTCAGAGTTGACCTCCGAGCAGCGAGAACGTGACCTCGTCCCAAACGCTACCAAAGACCAAAGCTGAGAGAAGCACGAAGCGTAAAGTCACGTGATGAAATGAAGGAGCATCTCACCGCTCTGTAGATCCAGGACGTGATGTTTATCCAGCGTCCAGCTGCCCATGTTGGAGGCGTCGAGTTCAAACCCCTGCAGTGTGGAGCTTCTCCTCTCCCAGAGAACCACGCTCAGGCACGACTCGTACTCGAAGCCCACAGACACTGCCGAGAAAAGACACGAAAATAAAAATAAATAAAAAAGAGAAGAACTGAACAGAGAACATGATGATTGAGTTACAAAAAATGATCTGTAGAAGATTTTTTTTTTTTAAAAAAACCCAGTTTATCTTTTAGCCTTTTGTTTTTGGGAATTAAGCTGTTAAGAACAGAAGATAAAAATGTTCAGCTCACGGTTCTTTAGGGTTCTGCAACAGCTGTCTCCTTCACACAACAACATCTATCATGTATTAATTTAACACTTGATTAAAATATCATTTTAATCTTTTATATACTTTTATGCATAATTTTACTCATTATTAGTTTGTCTCAATTCTGCTAACAAACAACTACAGCAAGTTCAGTCAACAAAAAATATTAAAAACATTAAAAACCATTTAGAACCTTTAAAGGTTCTTCAGTTCCCTCTATAAGAATATTAAAAGCTTCTCTGGAGAACTAGACAGTAGAAGGTTTTATTATCAGAAAGTGTTCCGAGTTTTAAGAGCCTAGAATCCCTTAATTATCCAATAAACTCTTAAAGAACCCTTGTAGAACCTTTTTTTTTTCCAAAAAGGGAACCAAGAACCAAGAAGGTGAAACTCCTGACAGGTTCTAGGTATTAAGTTAATACACACACTCTTACACTCTTTCTACAGAGAACTTCTAAGGTTCTGCAGGTGGAGAAGAAAAGAACCCTTAAGTGTTCTCTACTCTGAAAAGCATAAAGCGTACATTCTTAGAAAAACGAGTTCTTCAGATAATTAAAGGTTCTCAGCTTCCAAAAAAGTGTTCTACTCAGTTGAGGGTTCTTCTGAAGCTTCTGACCATAGTTTCTGGAAACACACTGCTGTGGGGTTCTACATAGAACCTTTAAAGATCCCTCAGAGGGACAACTGAAAGTCCATTAAGATTTTTTAAAGCATTCACGCTTAAAAAAAGTGTTCTTCAAGGACTTGTTGGATAAATGAAGGTTCTATGCTTCCAAAAAATTATTGGTGATAGGAAAACACTTTGTTTTAAGGTTCTACACAGAACCTTTAACGGATCCCTGGAAGAACAGTCAGAAAACTCCTTAAGGTTTCTGGGTTTTTTTAAAGCAAATAATGGTTCTTAAAGGATTTGTTGGATAAATGAAGGTTCTTGGCTTCCAAAAATGGCTGAACCCTTGCTGATAGGACAACACTTCTACACAGAACCTTTAAGGTTCCCCCACAGGAACAACTAAAGAATCCTTAAGGCTTTTTTTAAAGTATGCAAGGTTCTTTAAGGGTTCTCTGGATAAAGGGTCATAGCTTTCTAAAAGGGTTCTTCTTGGAATAATCTCTGATAGTTGAGAAAACAAACAAACGTTGTTGTAGGGTTCTACACAGAACCTTTCAGGGTTCCTGCAGAGGAACATTTTCTAAACCAATTTCAGAAACATTTCTTAAGAATCGGAGTGATATTTATTCGTTTTTATTTGTGTGCGCTTTTTATATCACGCCTCATTTCTTTTCCAGTCACATAATTAACGTGCCAGCGTAAGTAAATAACAAACAGACAGTCACGTAATGAAAGTAAATAACAAACAGAGCAGATTCTTAAAAAAAAAAAAGATAATGTGAAATGCAGAAACCTGCAAGACCATTTTTATTATTTTATTATTTTATTATTTCTGCCTGAAATATCAAAGGCAGCCACCAAGCACGAGCTTCTCCTCCATCACGGCCACGTCGGAGCTCCTTCTGTACATCACTGAACTCCAGGGAACTTCTGTGA
>CM040460.1:679424-689748 GCA_022758105.1 Pangasianodon gigas
TGTGTGTGTGTGTTTTACATGCCGATGCTTTTTATCTCAATTAAATGATAAATTAGCGAGAATATGAATCACAGTTAGAGTTGCTAATTACTCACACATCAAAGCAGCCATTTATCATCATAATACACACACACACACACTACACACACACACACACTATACACACACTATACACACACACACAAAATACACACTATACACACACAATACACACTATACACACAAACACACACACACAAAATACACACTATACACACACAATACACACTATACACACAAACACACACACAATACACACACACAATACACACTATACACACACAATACACACACATACACACACACACAATAAACACACATTAAACACAATAAACACACTGCTGCACACAATACACACACAATACATCTCTCTCTCCCTCTCTCTCCCTCTCTCCCTCTCTCTCTCCCTCTCCCGCTTTCCCTCTCTCCCTCTCTCTCTCTCCCTCTCTCTCTCTCTCTCTCTCTCTCTCTCTCTCTCTCCCTCTCTCCCTCTCTCTCTCTCTCTCTCTCTCCCTCTCTCTGTTTCACAGTAAGCTCTAATTATCGTCCATTTCCTGTTCTGGTCTTTTTTTATTCATCATCAGAACCATGAAGCTTTCAGCTAAAACGTGTTCAGAGCCATAAATTTTATTTTCCTTTTATTCTCACGCAGAAACTGTTAAACATTCACTCGAAGACATCATCATAAGTCGACGTGATTCATGAGCCTTCATTTGATTCCTCATGAATCAGGAAGAAACGAATCAGTGAATCAACTTTATTTATTTATTTATTTATACGTCTTGGCTGGAGTCAGTTAGAGGCTTTATATAACACGCTGATCAAAATGTCATCCAGTAACACTCAAAAGTCTTATTTTTATGGAAATAAAGATATTTTATTTTAATTTTTTGATGATTTTAGCTGAAGAACAGAAAGAGACGTCACTGATTTTAGATTTTTCTCCAAAACTGGTTACTAAAAATGCTAGTTATAGCAGCTAATGCTAGCATAAATCAATTAAAATGATCAAATTAATATACTCCATGTTTATTCATTTTTATTCGTCTTTATACAGACAAATAAAACGACCAGAAACACAGAGTTGGGTAACAAAAAAAAAATATAAAATATAAAAATAACATATAAAAATTTACGTAAACAAATCGATGTATAAGTAAACAACAAAATATTGTCTCAACTTGTTGCAGGTCATTTTTTTTCTCAACTGAAAAAAAAGTTTTTCTATGTTGTAACAACTTTTCAGTTGAGAAAAACTAAAAAAGCTCTAAAGTTGTTGTTATTTTTATTCATGTTTGATAAGAATTTAATCAAAATGCCAAAATTTAAAACTAACTTTCTGAAAATGTTCCAACTCTCTCCGGCCTTTCAAAAATCTGTAATTAGAAATGCTAATGCTAATGATATACGTGAATGCTAGCATTTTTGTTATTGTTGTTACTAAAGACCTTTTTTTTCTCTTTCTTTCTTTTTTTCTGTTTATTTTATACTTGTAAAAAACCTTGATTTTGAAGAACTGAGTGTCTCTGGGTTTTGTTATTTTTATTCATCTTTTCAAATCGAAATAAAAAAAATAATAAAAGGAAACAGTAGCAGGGCTGAAAGTTTAATTTTGAGAGAAATTTTCCTCCTCGCTCTGGAGCTGTAAAATAAACACCAGGAAGTGAAACGATATAAAAACTGAGTTCATTGATTTTGACTTTTCTCCAAAAATGATTGATGAAAATTGCTAATTGCTAACGCTAGCACTCTGATCGATATTAGCTAGAAACTCTTTATTGATCTCGAGGGACAAGCGAAAAGCTCTTCGACTCGTAAACAGGAAAAAAAAGAAAAATAAAGAACTACTTTTTTAAGTTTTAAGCTGAACAACAACATAAAGAGGCTGTTCATTCGGGAAATTTCTCCAAAAATGTTTCCTCGATGCTGAAGTGTGATGTTTTTCATGTTTTTGATTTATTTTATACAATAATTCACCCTTATTTATCTGAGTTTAATTAAATCTGATGAAAATGTCATGCTGTAGTGGAGCTGGAGATGATGTTTTGAGGGTTTTATGGAGAAACTCGTGAATTAAACTCTTAAAAAGAAGAGGTGACTATCGATTTTCTCCGATTGCACTCGATGATAAACGCTTTATTGATCTCTAAGAGAACATTCTGCTCTTTTTATTGATATTTTAAAGAGGATTTAATCAAAGTTGGTTTTTTTTTTTGGGAGAGAAAACTGGAGAACGTTCTCCACATAACACCAGCATTTACATCGATATTATTACTGATGCTGAAGGAATTCAGGAAGCGAGTGAAGCCGTGTTATGATCTTTAAAAAGTGTTTAATTAAAACCTCGAACTGTCTCAGGACTTCAAATCAGCGCAGGAGAAACGTTCTCCTTTTCTCCTGGAGCTGTGAGGGGAACAGCAGGACGTGGAACACGATAACGCCGCATTGATTTTGGACTTTGGACCAAAAAATGTCCAAGTGGTCGATGAAAATGTCTAATTGGTAACGCTAGCGCTTTAGAGAGATATAAAAACACACTTTATCGATCCCCGGGGAGAAAATGTGCCGATTTAAGGATGACCTCAGGGGAAGTTCGGCTGTTTTTTTTTTTTAATTCATCTTTCATGTTCACTTCAAAGAACAGTTTAAGCCGAGACGCTAAAAGTTTCCCATAAGCTCTTTCCTCTGCTTCTTCAGCTCACACACACACACACACACACACACTTCTGTAAAACGTCAACACAATTTATTTCTCCTCAAACGAGGCGCAGAACATTTTATTCTGTTTTACTCTCTTATTGATTTTTTTATCCGCTTATATTTCTCCAATGTTCAGAACTCTGAATCCAATCCATTACCTTTTTCTTAAACATGAATTTACCATGCTGATGTTGAGTTCTGCGTTCTGATTGGACGTCTGGTGTTGATTAATTCTCTCTAACAGCAGATTTTACACAGAGGCACAAAACTACAGAGAGACGGGAAAATTTATTACCAGAAAATCATCTGACCTTCAGTTTAGTTTAAATAAAAAAGAGGAAAAAAACAAGCAGAAGCAGCCTGCGCTAAAAACACACTCTCAGGACATAATTAAGCTTCACATCACAGCGCTGCTGAGTTCTGCATTCTGATTGGTCAGAAGGTGTTGATTAATTTTCTAGAACAGCAGCTCTGACAGTAGCGCAGGTTTATATTAATGCGCTTGTTCTGATACGTTATGGTTTCTATAGCAATAAAAGATTTCACAGATAAAAATCATTATTTTTAAAGTTTTCTGTTAGGGGAAATGTGTTTATGTAATATTTATGGAAGGAGTCTCCAGTGTCAGCGCTTTGTAACAGTCAGAGGTAAAACTGTAACTTTAAGTTTTCCGACATCTTCAGGACAGAGTTGTTTACGCTGAGCTTGTTGAGCAAACATTAAACGTAACTATAAACGGATAAATAGTATGATGTATTGTTTTATAATAAATAAATAATTGTGTTTGTGGTCATAAGGGGAATAAAACACTGTGGTTAAGGGAAAATAATCAGCGTTGCCATGGTAACAGTAACTCCACTTCATCACTCAGCTGTGTGGCCGTTTTGAAGCAGAATCCGGTGGCTAGCTGCCATATAATTACTGAAGCTCGTTTATATATTAGCATTTCAGCTCGTCTGATGTTCCATAAAAAAAGATGAATCGTGTTCATTACAGTGCAGAGACGATCCTTCAGCGCTAACGCCGCTTCTAAACTCAGCACATCGTAATGGCTGCCGGTGCTCGCGGCGCTTAAGGGGAGATGAAAATGTTTCTGCGAGCCGGAGAATCAGTAATATCTCCATTAACCCCGAGCAGACACAAACACACACGGACGTCAGGGTCGTTCAATTTCCCTCGCCGCAGCTCTCCGCACCGGGAACGCCGTTTGTTTTCCGTCTGTATTTAGGTGAAAAGCTTCAGTGCCTTCCTGGAGGTTTAGCATTTAAATTAGCTGACGCGGGCACATTGCTGTTTTTACTGCCCTGTGTGTGTGTGTGTGTGTGTGTGTGTGAGACCTTATCTGACGGATCAGGAGACACTAATCCTCCTCCGAGCTCCATTTTTCCTCTCTATGATCTCCTTCTTTTCAGACAGATGTTTTTTTTTAATGAATGCACTTTATTAATATCACTTTTTAAATATTATATTTAACGGTATTAAAACATGATTACACTCAAAATTATTAATATTTAAATAAGTTTATGTTATTTTTATTAATTTTACTTATTAACTGGTTAATATTGTAATAGTTCTTAATGGTAGTCATTTTATTATTAATTATTAACAATGTTTAATATTATTTTATAAATGTATTTTTATTTATATTAATATTAGTGGCAGAAAAGCGTCCAGGTGGAACAGCGCAGGTGAGAGACAGCTGTGAATTAATCGTTAGCGGTGACACTGGTGCTGTTTATCGTTATTCAGATTATAACCCAATATTTAAGAAACAGCAGTAGCTATAAATATCTTCTAACGCTAACGAGTTACACACAGATTAAATAACGCACTAATCGTGATTTACGTGTTACACGCTCGGGTTCGTTCTCAGATTAGATTCACAAAGCGAGCTAAGTGTTTTAACAAAACTAGTGTTTTATTTAATAAAGAACGACACGTCATACTTTTTATCCGTTTATAGTTACATTTAATGTTCTTGAAACGACTTAGTTCCTGTTGTCACTTACGTTATAGCAGCTATAAACACTCGTTCCCTCACCAGCCTCTCTTTATTCTCTATCTTCAAGTTAATAAGACAAAAAAAAAACCAAATCGCAGCTTGTTACGCATGTTACTGAGAAACCGCAAAGAAGCGTAAACTCCTCTGTCCTGAAGATGTCGGAAAACTTAAAGTTACAGTTTTACCTCTGACTGTTACGAAGCGCTGACACTGGAGACTCCTTCCATAATTGTTAAATAAACATCTCGTTACAAAATATCAACGGATAGTTATTTTTTTAATCGGTTTATTATCAGTGGAGCGTGCGCTGTACACGTCCCTGTGAATGAGCTGTTGCTATAGAAACTATAACGTATTAGAACGAGTGCATTAATATAAACCTGCACTACTGTCAGAGCTGCTGTTATAGAAAATTAATTTTCCGTGTCCAGAATGAGAATGATCTTATCATGAATATTTAGATGTTATGTATAAGTTAAAGTTTGGGATTAAATTCTGCAGAAGTGGTGAGTTTTATCTGAAACAGTGTGAAATGCGGCCGGGTTTCTGTTTCTCTCCGCCTTATCTGGTTAATCTGGAGTGCCGTCTCGCTCCGCTGTATGAAAAAAGAAAAGGCTTTGATCTGGTAAAGAAAAGACGTTTAGGCCGCGTGTTTCTGCTGCGAGATCACACTGAGGAATTTCTCGGAATCGGAGTCGGAGTAATTAAAGCCTCTCTGTCTTTTCTCTTCAGCGCCATCCATCAGCCGGCGGCCATTTCTGTTCCCGCTCGCTTCGCGGTGAAATGTCTGGTGACTCTCACTTTGATTTCTCTTTTAGGAAGATGAGACATGCACCTAAAGCTCTCTGTTTTTTTTAAATCTACGCATATGCCACGAGCGCCTCGTTATTATGATCGATGTTCTGCTCTCACACTCGTGCTCTACTTCAGCTCCTTAGTGTTTTTTTTCAGACGCTGAGGGTGATTCAGTTCAAAATGACCCACATACATTTATTAACAAAAATGAGTCCTAAAGATGATCTTATGAACATGAAATCACACAGAGATAAAGTTCAGAGTCACTTTAACCCTGAGACGTCTCACTACCTGAGGATTAAGCGTGGTTATTTTCATCTCAGACTGACGCCGTCTCCGAAACGCAGCTGCGTTATTCAGGGCGTGGCCGACTCGGACACGCCGTCACGCCCGCGTTACTATAGTGTGCATTCGATCAGATTTCACACAGAGGCACAAAACTACACCAAAACATCTGCACTACAGAGAGACGGGAAAATTATTACCAGAAAATCATCTGACCTTCAGTTTAGTTTAAATAAAAAAGAGGAAAAAAACAAGCAGAAGCATCCTGCGCTAAAAACACACTCTCAGGACATAATTAAGCTTCACGTCACAGCGCTGCTGAGTTCTGCATTCTGATTGGTCAGAAGGTGTTGATTAATTTTCTAGAACAGCAGCTCTGACAGTAGCGCAGGTTTATATTAATGCACTCGTTCTAATACATTATCGTTTCTATAGCAACAAAAGATTTCACCAATAAAAAATTGTAATTTTTAAAGTTTTCTGTAAGGAGACTTTTATGTAACATTGATGGAAGGAGTCTCCAGTGTCAGCGCTTTGTAACAGTCAGAGATAAAGCTGTAACTTGAAGTTTTCCGACATCTTCAGGACAGAGGAGTTTACGCTTCTTTGCGGTTTCTCAGTAACATGCGTAACAAGCTGCGTTTTATTTTTTTTCTCTTATTAACTTGAAGAGAGAGAATAAAGAGAGGCTGGTGAGGGAACGAGTGTTTATAGCTGCTATAACATAAGCAACAACAGGAACTAACCTGCTTCCCCTACATTAAATGTAACTATAAACGGATAAAAAGTACAAAAGCATGTCATTGTTTAATAAATAATAAAGTGTAATTGTTGGTAAGTTGCTGTGGTGTAAGAGGAATAAAACACTTGGGGACGTGCTGTTAGAGGAAAATAATCAGCTTCAGGGTGGAATCAGTAACTCCGCTTCATCACACCATCCTGTCGTTGATTATTTTCCTGTAACAGCACCACTCACACTGTGTTTTTTATTACTTTTTTTCATTTTTACCTTATTATCATTAATCTGTTTTAAGTGTCTAATAAAAATGACTAAAATATTCACTGAACCTGTGCTGTCATTTCCTGTTACTGATGGTATCCATGACAACGCTGATGTAATGAACTGAAGTGTTGGTTTAAAGACGTTTCTGAGTGAACATGATGACTTTTTACACACATGATGAGAATTTTAACATAAAAGCAACGGCTGCAATTAGCAAAAAGATGAAACCAGGAAATTTAACGTAATAAAAATGAAGAGATTAAACCCTGCTTTACAAAAACCACAAGGCTCGAGCGTGAATAAAAACATCGGAGCTGCGAGTGATGTCCAGAGTGGACCCGATTTATTTTACACAACAACTAAAAATGCAAAAATGCAAATCTGAATATTTTAAAATAAAATAATAAGGAAAGAAATCACAACTCCAGAAAAACATCTGTGCTGCTGTGACAGTTCTTCCACCAGCCAATGATGAACGAGCAAAAAGCGTCAAGTATGCAAACTTCAACAAAAAATGCAAATGAGCCGGTCGTTAATATTAATGAGTCCGAGTGTGTGCAGGTGTAAAACCTCAACACCCAAGATATAAATCACACACACACACACACAACACGGGGCATTAGCCAAAACAATGACCCTGTGACGTTTAAATATAAACGTGTGTGTGTGCGTGTGTGTGTGTGTGTGAGATGGATCTGCTCTGCTTACTTTGGCCAGCTCTCTGTACACAGCGATTATTCTCTGTCTGAGACGCTGAGCTCCACTAAGCACTAACATCCATCAGTGACACACCTGCCCAGGTTCAAACGCTAAAATCTCCAACACAGAACCCACAGGACACACGGAGAACACAGAGAGAACACGAGGAGAACACACAGAGAACACAGAGAACACACAATAAGAACACAAGGAGAGAACACATGGAGAACACATGGAGACAACAGAGAGAATACATGGAGAACATAGAGAGAACATGCGGAGAACATGCGGAGAACACAGAGAGAACACGAGGAGAACACAGAGAGAACACAGAGAGAACACAAGGAGAACACAGAGAACACAAGGAGAACATAGAGAGAACACAGAGAGAACACACGGAGAACACACGCTCTCCTGCAGCTCCTCTGAGAACTCAGATACGCGTCAGAAACTGGTGCTGCACAATCCAGTGAAAAACATCAAAGCTACACTCTGAGAGAACTGAGAACCCTTAAAGATCTTACAGTATGTAGAACTCTAAAACAGAGTTCCTCTATTACAAATCTATTTCACACAAAATAAAGCTCTTAGAACTCTAAGAGTGTTCGGTTCACCTTCTGGGGAACCCTAAAAGAGATTACACAGAACCCTAAAACACACAGTTTCCCAAAGATTCCAAAGGATTCACAAACTTTTTACCTCCAGCTGAACGTTCTGTAGATTCAGCCTGAAGATACGTACGCTCTTAAATATGTTCTTTGGACATTTCTTTGGACATTCCTGCAGGGGAACCATAGAAGAAATCCTATAACAGTGTGTATCTATTCCAAAGGTTCTCAGGTAGAACTCTTTTTTGGAAGCCAAGAACCCTGTTTATTTTCCCTTTATTCTTTTCTCTCTTTTCACAACGAACCCTCAAAGAACCCTTGAAGAACCCTTTTTAAAGGTTCCTTCAGTTGTCCCTCTGGGGGAACCCATAAAGACACTGAGGAGAATCCTGCTCCGGTGTTTCCCTATCGGAAAAGGTTCCAAGTAGAACCTTCTTTATGGATATATTATGCAGCTAATCCATTCATTCCAAAGGGATCACAAATGTTTATCTTCCAACTAAACGTTCTGTAGAACCTCTGATGGAACCCTATAGTTCCATGTAGAAGAATTTTGGAACCCTTAATTAAAAACCCCTAATTAATCCTTAAAGAACCTTTGTGTACACTTCAAGGGTTCTTTATGGATTCGCTGAATATTTAAGAGTTGTTAGTTTCCTAAAAAGAGAAGGAACTTGTTTTCTGAGAAGGAAACTCTGATGTACGGTTCTACAGAGAGCCTTTAAGGGTTCTCCCAGAGGGACAACTACATTTAGCAGAGACTTGTGTGAGTGTGAGAGTTTATAATCATGTTATAAGTGAAGAATAACGCACTCTGTGAAGCTATTAGAAGAAAATATCAGTTTTACGTCTGACTGATACAAAGCGCTGACACTGGAGACTCCTTCCATCAATGTTAAATAAACATCTCCTTACAGAAATCTTTAAAAATCACACAGATTCTTTTATTGTTAATTTGTTGTTACTATAGAAACGATAACGTATTAGAACGAGCGCATTAATATAAACCTGTGCTACTGTCAGAGCTGCAGTTACAGAGAACTAATCAACACCTTCTGACCAATCAGAATGCAGAATTTAACATCAGTGTGATGCAATAACATTATAACACATTTCAATATAAGCAGTGTTATAAATGTTTTATAATTTGGGACGTGTCTGTGTTCTAGACTAGACTAGCAGCACACACACACACTCACACACACACACACACACACGCACACACACACACACACACACACAGAGGCAGGAATGTTACATATTATGGAATCAGTGTGTACTAGAGATGAACACAGCGATGACCTGAATGTGTCACACTCCAAACACAGTGAATTTTTTATGCGTCTCTCACACTCACACACACTCCGGCCATTACACACACTCACACACACTCCAGCCGTCACACACACTCACACACACTCCGGCCGTCACACACACTCACACACTCCACGCCTGCAGCTTTAGCCTTGGCGCTAATGCAAACACAGAGGCAGCTAATTAAAACCCCGTGGCCGTGTGAGCATTGATTTATGGCGTCTCTGTGATGAGTTTATTCACCACGGCGGGAATTCATTCCTGTTTGCTCGACGTTTATTGGACATTAAGTGGATTAGGTGGCGGTTATTTAGAAAGAACATCACACTGATGGTTTTTTTCTCTCTTGTATGAGAAGTTAAAAATGGAGTATAATTGATTTTTCCTTCACACATGAGAACATAAAACTCACATTTAATTAAATTAAGTTGATAACGCAAAGCACAGTGAAATGAAACGCCAAAAACAATAAACCGTGCTGTCCTATTGGCTGAAATCGCTGCTTACATCATGGTCACATGATATAAACATATATATATATGATATATATATATACACTATACATACCCCAAGTGTACTGTATATAACATAAGCATACTATACATAACCTAAGTGTATTCTATATACCCTAAGCTTACTTTATATATCCTATACACACACACATATACATATATATGTATATATATATATATATGTATAAAATATACCCCAAGTGTACTGTATATAACCTATGTGTACTCTACATACCCTAAGCTTATTTTATATATCATATAAATAAATATATATAAAAAATATATTAAAAATATATATATAATACATACCCCAAGTGTACTGTATATAACATATACATACATACATACCCCAAGTGTACTCTATATA
>CM040460.1:706371-735080 GCA_022758105.1 Pangasianodon gigas
GGAATGATGGAGTGATGATGGAGGGATGATGGGGGATGATGGAGGGATGATGGGGGATGATAAAACAAAACTCACACAAAGAATCTCAAATAAATCAGTAAAGAGTAAAAAAGCGCAGCGGTAAAGCCTCTCTGCCCTTCAGAAATAAAATCTAATTAAGGAGGAGATTTATGAGACAGAGTCTGTGTGTGTGTGTGAGTGTGTATGTGTGTGTGTGTGTGTGTGAGTGTGTGTGTGTGTGTGTGTGTGTGTGTGTGTGTGTGTGTGTGTGTGTGATGCTGAGACGATTTCCTGATTTCAGATGAGCGTTGCGGTCCTTCAGGCTTTTCCAATTTACACTTCAAACCCGAGAAGTCGCTCTTAACGTGCGTGTGTTTGTGCGTGTGTGTGTGTGTGTGTGTGTGTGTGACCGTGTGTTTGTGCGTGCGTGTGTGTGTGTGTGACCGTGTGTTTGTGTGTGTGTGTGTGCGTGTGTGTGTGTGCGTGTGCGTGTGTGTGTTGGCCCAGTAGTACACAGCGGAAATGTGCTAGAGTGCTCGCAACTCCTTAAAAACCAACATTATCACCTTTTCAGACGTCTGTGATTTCCCATCATGCCCCTGTAGAGACGTTCTTCATCACACCAGCTGCTTATTTTATGCAAATTTCAACAAAATGTAAAAGAAATGATGTAAAATGAAGAGTTTGTCCTCGTCTGAGGTCTAAAGGTTCTCAGTGTTGACATGAACCACATGGCATGCGTTGAATATTTAATTAGATTTACACCATTATCAGGAAAAATCCTCGTTTCTGATTGGCTGAGAGACGACACCTTTAACGAAGTTAATTACAGCGTGATTTTATTCCTGAGTGATGTTTTTTAGTAAAATGCAACACATCTGAGGGAAACACTGATGTACGTGCTAGCTAGTCATTAGCCATGTTATGCTTGGAGTCCATATTTCCCAGTTGCCTAGCAACACGCCTAGTGTACAGACTGATTGTAACCATGACAACAAGAGTTTGCTTTCCACACGCTACATTTATTTACCCGTAGTACATATTTTCTTTCTGCGCAATCAAAAATATTAATTTTAATATAAACTTTGTAAAAAGCTTTAACAGTAACAAACTGTTATTTACGCTTGTTGTCACGGCGAGAAAAAAAAAAACATTCAAGATGTAACCATAGCAACATTCGTATAATGTTTCCGCCTCACTCACCGCCGTCGTGCTCCACTTTGCCGTCGTTCTCCGTGTCCGTGAGCGTCAGAGCCGAGTTGGACAGACTGGACATTCGAGATTCACGTCCATGCGCTTTAACCCCCCTGTCCCACAGACGAATGGCGCAGTCCGGAGAGATCGAGACGCCCCCCGTGTTCTGGATGCGATGGTCCAGTCCGGTTTCAGCACAAAAGCTCAGACCGCGGCGAGGAGCTGCAGCGCAAATCCCCAGCTGATGCAGCGACAAAGACTGAGCTGAAAAATACATCATGTACGATTAAATCTTTTATTCACTAAACGTATAAAAAATCATTATTTCATTATTATCAGGTACAATTTACATCCAAAACACAGCTTTATTTATTAATATATTCTTCACATTAGTCACAATTTTTACTTCCTTTTCTTGATTAATTAGACTCACGTAATATTTCTGAATTCAGGAATTAAATAATGTTTGAAAATATAAATACACACACTCACACACACACACACACACACTTTATTACTACTGTTACATTACAGAGGAATTATTT
This sequence comes from Pangasianodon gigas, assembly GCA_022758105.1. Classification (NCBI taxonomy): domain Eukaryota; kingdom Metazoa; phylum Chordata; class Actinopteri; order Siluriformes; family Pangasiidae; genus Pangasianodon; species Pangasianodon gigas. The sequence goes on from CM040460.1 coordinate 708,111, forward strand.
TAAAAAGACATTTTTAATACACAGTAAAATTCATATATGTATATTTTATATTGTTTTACAAAGTACATGAGTGTTTGGTTAAAAAAAGAAAAGCTATAGTGATGTGCAAATTTATTTATTTCTGCATTTGTTTGTTTGTTTGTTTGTGTTTATATTTAACATTTAAAAAGAGATGTTTAAGTAACAGGATACAGTCTCTGCTGCTCATTTGGTTTCTGTTTATTTAAAAAAAAACACGATGTGAAAATTAAAATGATCTCATTCCTTAATTGTAATTATATTGTATTGATTTCACAATTACTTAAATCTCTCTCTCTCTCTCTCTCTCTCTCTCTCTCTCTCTTTCTCTGTCTAATCAAGCTGATGCACCAATCAGAAACAGACCTTGTAAAAGCCCCGCCCCCTTACTCTGATTGGCAGAAGTGACAATTTATATTATAAGATGCAAGCAGTAAAATATTAATGCTAAAATGAATTTCATTTTTATTATTATTATTATTATTATTATTATTATTATCTGAACATTTACACGATATATTTCTCCACCTCTTTTGTTCTTTGGTTTATTGTTATTTGTAGTATTTATAGTTTCGATCTTTATGGTGTATTTATTAGTATTTTAGTTTAAAGCGTGCTCAGACCTGTCGTGTGTTTGCTCAGCATCTCTCCCGAGTTTATATCCACCACGTGATGATTCTCAAAGGCCTTCAGTGTATCGCTCGAGCTGTACACCTTCCTCCCGAGTCTCTCCATCCCTCCGTCCTCTTCCTCTTCTTCTCTCTCTCCTCCTCTCCCTTGTTCCATCCGCTCTCTGAGGGAAGAGTGCAGCCGTCGCTCATTCACCTCCATGATCCCTTCATGCTGCAACTCGTCTCTTTTCCTCCACTGCGTCTCTCCGTCTGCTCGCCTTTTCTTCCACTCGTCCTCCACCTGCTCGTGGAAAGAACACGGAGAAGGAGTGAAAAAATGTCCCAGAGGTTACTTCAACAGAGAGAGGAGAATAAGAAGCGAGAAAAGAATGAAAAATGTGGGGAAATTTTAAAAAGATGAGCGGAAAAACGAAAGCCAAAATATACGAGAAGACAAAGAAAATGAGCGAGTGACGGAGATGGTGGGAGGAACAAAAAGAGTGAGAGAGACAGAAGAATGAAGACACTAGAACCAAATACAAGAAAAAATTGATGTAGGGTGAGAAAAGAAAGAAGAGAAATAATTTGCTAAAAAAGAGAGAAAAGAAGAATGATTAAAGCATCTGTGAACTTTGTCATAAACTTCTGTCTGAACCGATTTGCTCTCAGCCTCACAGAATACAAACCAGAGACGATAAAAATAAAAAGGAAATAAAGATGAACAATGTGAGGAGCAAGAGAAAGGGAAACGAGGAGAGGAGAATAATAATCAGGTAAAGAACCAAGCAGAGCAAAGCAGAGGAGAGAAAATAAAAGAGAGAGAGAGAGAGAGAGAGGGAGGGAGACCTCCACTACTAAAAAATAGAAGGAGAAGAAGGAAAAGAACCAAAACAATAAAATTGAGATAAAATTACAGAAAATGACAGGACAGTAAGTTGCCATCAAGAATACAGACTGACTATCTATCTCTCTGTCTATCTATCTATCTCTCTGTCTATCTATCTATCTGTCTGTCCCTCTGTGAGTCTGTTCATCTCTCTGTCTGTCTTTCTGTCTCTCTGCCTATCTATCTCTCCGTCTGTCTATCTCTCTGTCTATCTGTCTTTCTGTCTCTCTGCCTATCTATCTGTCTATGTGTATCTCTATCTATCTATCTATCTATCTATCTATCTATCTATCTGTCTGTCTGTCTGTCTGTCTGTCTAACTGTATCTCTGTCTATCTATATCTATCTATCCATCTCTTTGTCTCTCTTCCTGTCTTTCCTGCTTTTCAATATCTTCTTTTCACTGTATTAGTTTCACTGTCTGTCTGTCTGTCTGTCTGTCTCTCTCTCTCTCTCTCTCTCTCTCTCTCTCTCTCTCTCTCTGTTCACACACTATTGCGGTTATAATTTGTACGTGTTGGCTGTTTTGGGTTTTTGAGTTCACACTCAGATTCCCTCCTGCTTTAAATTCACAATTTGACACTAGTGCACTATGTGAAGTGCGCACTCCTGAGTGAGGGCGTGTCCCATTACACCCTCACTTCAGTCTCTTTAGATTTTACACCAACACCACTGCAACGTTTATATTAAAATATCATCCAATTTTCTCTTCAGTCCGCACGGACACACACACACACACACACACACACATGCTCCAAACTCCCTCCCGAATAAACTAAATAAACTACTGTTCTGCTGTTACTCACATGGCTTCCTCACTCCAGCTTTAATAACTTTAATTAATTTCATATTCTGATATCTATCATGTAAAATACAGTTCAGTGTTTAAGATTCAGACAGAAAAAAACACAACTCCGATACGAGACTGTTAACGAACTACTTTTATATTTTCAATATTTTTAAAGTGTCATTCAGTCCATATATGGAAACATGGGATTGTTATTTAACTATATATGGAAATATGGTGTGTTGATTAAGGCCATGTTTAAATTCCATATATGGAAATGTGGGTGTGTCACTGAGTACATATATGAGAACGAGTCATCATTCAACTGAGTCAATATGGAAATGTGGGCAGGTAACGAGTCCATATATGGAAATGTGGGCAGGTCAAAGAGTCCATATATGGAAATGTGGGCAGGTCAACGAGTCCATATATGGAAATGTGGGCAGGTCTACGAGTCCATATATGGAAATGCGGACATCGTGCCGTGTGGATGTAAGGGAATGTGGATGTGTCATTGAAAAATAAGTGTGCGTCATTAAGTCCAAACATGGAATTGAAGGCATGTTATTCCATTGAGTCAATATGGGAATGTGGGTGTGTCAACAAATCCATATATGGAACTGTGGGCACGACATTCACTCCATATATGGAAGTAAAGATGTATCATTTAGTCCATTCATGGAAATATGGTTGTGTGTCTGACCTAATATACAGAAATGTCAGAGTGTCAGCAAGCCCATATATGGAGAGTGGGCGTGTCCTTAAGGTCATATATGGAAATAATGGAATGTCAAAGAAATTTGCTACTTTTAAGTCATTATTTTTAGGCCACAGATTTTTGTCTGTATTTTATATTTAATTCAATTTAGATTTAATTAGAAAATATTAAAGTTGTAGAAATATGTGAAAATAAACTGGCATAAAAATAAAAATGACACGCATTTATTCAGAAGCGTTTCTCTAAAATAAATTCAGCAACGCGGGCGCAGTTTAGCCGAAGCGTTTAGGAGACGTGCGTTTTAATAGACTTGTGACTTTTCAGGTTAAACGCATCCTCGAGGGAAACGTAGCCATGATCAAAAGATCCCCATAATCACAGAACCGGCCTCGTTTCATTTCCACGCCTGGGTTCCCCCTCCTGCCCCAATGCATTGTGGGTCATTGTTTTTTTGCCGAGTCGCTGTTTTTCCCATGGCATTGTGGGTAAAGGGCCACCTGGGTGTGATGTGTTCAGTGGAGCGCTGAACATTAGCGTGATTTATACACTTCTCCCGCGTCTGTCCTCATTTCACACGGCTTTAAAAACCACTCCGTCCTTTTCAGTGGAGTCGTCAGGAGGGAAATGAATCACGCCGCTCAGGTCTCGGGGTTTTTTATGAACAGATGATACACACTTTAGGGCTTTAGCAAAGTCAGAGTGGTGCTTCAGGTTGATGGAGTTTTCCCACCTGACACTGATCCTGAGAGTCCACTAAAGTACAAAATCTGACATCGTACACACAATCCATAGCAATTTACACTGTACGTGGTTTTTTCCATATTTGGAAATGTGGGAGTGTCCTTGATTCCATATGGAGAAATGGGAGCTTCCCTGAATACATATATGGACATGTGAGTGTGTTCTGGAGTCCGTACATAGAAATTTGTTCTTGAGTCCATATAAAAAGTGCGGGAGTGTGTTTGACTACATATATGGAAATGTGGAAATATCCTTAAATCCATATATGGAAATGTGGGTGTGTCTTTGAGACCAGATATAGAAATGTGGGACGGTCACTGAATCCATAGATGGAAATGTCTGAGTGTCTGAGTCCATATATGGAAATGTGGGAGTGTCCTTGATTCCATATGGAAATGTGGGAGTGTCCTTGATTCCATATGGAATAATGGGAGTGTCTGAGTCCATATATGGAAATGTGGGAGTGGCTGTAAGACCACATATGGAAATGCTAGTGTATTCAAGATACCGTATATGGAAATGTGTAAGTATCCAAGTCTATACATGGAAATATATAAGAGTCTGAGTCCGTATATGGAAATGTATTCATGTAGTTTAGTTCACTTATAATTTTTTTCTATATAAAAGTATAATTATGTGATTTTCTGCACTGATGCCAAATTATTAAAGAAAGAATATTATTAATTATTTTTTTCTAGTTACTGTAACACCTTATGTTAGCCAGTTTGCTCTTCACTATAATAGAGCATTATATTTACAATTATTAGATTTAAAAGGCTGAGCTGTGTTTTTTTTTATCTTTGTTAGTTTCCATGGTTACATTTAGCTAGTTATTACAGTACAGTCTGCTAGTTTATGAAGATTAAGGATGATTGTGAGTTGAAACTATAATGTTAGCTGACATTTTAATAACAGCATTTGCTTACTAGTAAACATGTAAATGTAATTTATTAAAAATTATATTAAAAGATGATTCACGTTGATCAGAAATGTACAGAATTAATGCACGACCTGATTAAATGACAGAAAGATACAGCGAAAGAAAGGAATAGTGCAAGTCTGAATGGTTTTACGGTGAGTAAAAAAGGAATTATAGCGGTAATAAAACAAGTGTGCGTGTGTGTGTGAGTGTGTGTGTGTGTGTGTGTGTGTGTGAGTGTGTGTGTGAGTGTGTGTGTGTGAGAGAGATGGAGAAGATGAGAGATGGATAGAGGGATGAGGAGGACGAGGAGGAGGAACAGAGCTTTCACTCGTCATTATTTATGGAGGTAAAGGCTGGAGGTGCCGTCATAGATTCACGGCAAGGAGCAGTGCCACGGAATTACTGAAACACACACACACACACACACACACACACACACTGCCCTTCACATGTGGAAGGAGATTTCCCTACACGTCTTCACTACGCCACTCTTTCTGTTTCTCCTTCATCACAGCTTTCAAAGAACATTTCAGAAATATTTTGCCAGTAATCTCTAACATTTCCACGTTTTATTATTGCACTTCCTGTTCTTTTAAGATTTATTCATTAAAAACAAAAGAGAAACATGAGAACAATTACATTTTAAAATGAAAGAACACACAAAACATTTCTCTCCTTCTGAAACATTTCTCCTCCTGCTGAAAGAAATGCGTCGTTTTATTTCTGTTCGTTTGATTTCGTTTGTTTGGATGAAATTGTTCAAAAGGAAGACATAAGACTGATTTATTAATAAAAATCCCAAACAAAGAGACTCATTTGTGTGTATAATCTAAAATATTGTGTGTGCTTTCAGTGGAGTGTCCATTCCTAAAAGAATAATTATGTAAATCACGTCACGTGCAAAATCATCAGAGGAAATACTGTTTAAAGTTTTCAGACTTCACACATTACACACAGTTTTTACACACAGGATAAAAAGTATAAAAGATGAGTGAAATTCTTACGTTACTGAGTTCCTAAATCAAGCAGTCAGCTGAAGGAAGAGAAGTGTGTGTAATAAATATACGTAATGTGTGTAATATATAAAATATAAATATGTTTAATCATGTATTTCACATATTTTTTGTGTTTGTTCTCTGTGAAGATTTCAGATCACGAAGAAACTCCCAAAAAAGTTAAACTGAAACTAAGCACACACTCACACTTTCACACTTATTAGTCCATTTTTCAAGTCTAAATCAGAGGAAAATTTGATTATTTTGGTTCATTTGCTATTTAATTAGTTAAACAAACCAAAAAGGGGGGAAAAAAGATGTATGAGGTGTGTGTAGCGCTGAAAACATCCTCGTAAAACTCGTTCCTTCATTATTCAGCGATAAAAAGTTAAACAAAGCTTTAACAAGTGTGTGTTAATCACAAATATCACCCGAGCACAGAGAATACATAAATAAATAAATACAGAAAGAAAGAAAGAAAGAAAGAAAGGAATGATTAGATAATTATATGAATAACAAATTTAAAACATTTCATGTGTCTTATCAAAAGTATATGTTTTTTTTTTTGTCCAAATCTCCAGAACTCGTGACATTTCTGCAGCTCTACAGCTCTGTGCTTTGGCTCTGTTTAGCATTTCGCAAAAATATCTATACTTTTACTAAAAAATACTAAAAAAAACAAAAAAAAACCCCTGCAACCTAAAACATACAGAATGTTTGATTCACTTCCTGCAAGTGATTCGATTCAGTGATTCGAAATGATTTCACACCAAAAACAAACCAAGCATTTATGTATTTATATTTATTTATATTTAAACACTGTTTATTAGGGATGAATAAAATTTTTGGCCTAAAATAGTTACAAATGTCACGTTCAGTTTTCAGCCTGAAAAAGAAAAATGGGTGAAAAATGTGACCAAAAAAGATTTTGTAAAATTGTCCTACAACCAAGAGTCAAAATCTAACACTTTAAAAATCATTGTAATGTTGATGATGATAATAAGAAAGTGATTAAAAGCAGTTTTTGTCAAACTGTTTCCGTAGCAACAGTGAAACATTTCACGCTTCCTACGAGGGAAGTCACACACGCGATCTGTAGAAGAATTCTAACAAAAATGTGTTGTGTATTTTATCATTTATAGCGTTTCTACTCTGTTCTTTCCGCAAGACTGCGCATTACTGTACTGAAACTGTACGTTAATGTTACCATAGCAACCACCATCATCATCGCCAACATTTGCTAAGTTTGTTAGACATTTCAAGCTACCACATTGTCATTCTCTAATAATTTGCATATCACATGTGATTGCTTCAACTGAGTTTATTTAGTGACATCACAAACTGAGCTCATGCGAAGCCCCGCCTCCAAATCCAGTTTATTAACATTTATTAATCTGTCATGTAAAGTGTTTAATCATGAATTATTTAATTCAACACATTTCTGGTTCACTCCAGGACTCGAGTGCGGAAACATGACGCCTCCATCCCTCCATCCCTCCATCCCTCCATCTCTACATCCCTACATCCATCACAATATCTGGCTTTGACAGCTCTGCATAATTCATGCGCTTTGCTGCTCCATCTCTCTCTCCCTCTCTCTCTCTCTATCTATCTCTCCGTTTCTCTTGCTCTCAGAGAATGACACGACAAACGACAAAAAGAAAAAAATAAATAAAGGCACTGCAGACGTGAAACGAGGGCACGCTTCCATTAACCAATGTGAGAGCTTCGATGGTCTCCGGGGCTTGTTTTCTCAACGAGAGAGAGAGAGAGAGAGAGAGAGAGAGAGAGAGAGAAAGAGAGAGAGAAAGAGAGAGAGAGAGAGAGAGAGAGAGAGAGAGAGAGACTTTGCCATTACACAGTATTAGTGTGAATTTACAGAGCTCTAGATAATTTATGCTGATTATTATGCTTCTAAAATTATATTTAATTGCAATAATTACAATAATACATGCCTTTCATATATATTTTTTATAATTCTAGGCTACTCAGATGTCAGGATGTGACGTGTAAATGGTCACATAAATGTGGAATTGTACTTTTTATATAATTAAAATCATCAGAAATCAGTTCTGAGATGTTTGATTACTGTAGTGATTAATTTTTAGAAACGCTCAGATCTCAGCGCTGGGGAAGAATATTAGAAATTACTTTGGGAAATGATTTTTTTATTCAGAATGACATAATATCAAACTGATTATTATTTACAGATATATAGATACATATTCCCAACAGTAAAAAAAAATAAAAATAAGGTGTTTTTTGCAGTGTACGTTTGCAGGGATTAAATATGCGACTTCCAAAAGATGAAGATAATCAATCAATCAATCAATCAATCAAATCTAAAATAATTATGATTCCAACTATAATAACAAGATGAATTATTCCTATAATAATGAAACTCAGAGCCAACAATGATTAAAAATAGTTACAATAAAAAGAGGAGATAATGGTGTTGTATAAAATGAGTAAATATAAATATACATATATACAGTAAATATTCCTCAGGTGTGTAAATACGACGCTGATTGTCTGGTTGTGTTTTTGCATCGTGTAAAGAACTGATATAAAAGTGCAGCAGGTTTTTTTTTTTTTTTTTGTTCAATTTTAATCGTCCTCTCAGCTGAAAGATCTCCATCCTACAGATCTCTAATTTCCCGAACTCATTAAACAGGAGTCTGATTATCGAACCGTCCTGCTCTCCTCCTGTTCTCGCTCTGATAAAAGCTCCTCTCGAGTCGGCTCATGTTTCTGGAGGTTATGTAGGTCAGGATTATGTAAGAAACACTCGGCTCTGTCGGGCCTGACGTGAATTTTTAATTCCGCACGGCGAAAGTGCCTCCGATTTTTATAATTTAACACACGAGTGCTGGAAGATCGCAGAGAGACGCCAGACTGCAGAGTGAGGACAGGAAGTTTACTAAACTACAGCCGGAATTCCAGGAAAATCATCCGGAATTCCACGAAACCTCCACCGGAGTTTGATTTTTGTGATATATATGTATATGTATATTAAATATATATATGTATGTATATATACATCTTATAAAAATAAACTGTCTACATAAATATTCACTCGCTTAAAATTTTCCTCATCGACCTAATTGGGATTTTACGTCATAAATCTACACAAAAATAGTAACTCATAATGTTGAAGTGAAGGAAAGACAAATCGATTTAGTTTGCCAAATTATTAACAAATAAAAACTGTAAAAGTTGTGACTGCATGTCAGTGTGCGTCCACCTGCTCCTGCAAGAACCCAGAGTTTGTTAGAGAACACACCTAAACACACAGCTTCATGAAGACCAAGGAGATGGAAAAGAGTTCTGGGAAAAAGCCTCAATAAGAGTTCGGTTATAAAAATATATCGCAAAAATACTAGAGAGTTAAATCTGTTATTAATGAATGTAAACAATACGACACAACCATGACTCCAGCCTACAACCAGACCATCAAAATGTCAGTGAGCGAGTAATTAGGGGATTAGTCAGAGAAACCACTAAGGAACGCTGACCACGATGCTACCACCACCGTGCTTCACAGTGTGCATGGTGTTCTCAGTGTGATGAGAAATGATGGGTTTCTGCCAGGTGCAGCTTTTTTTATGCCAGATGTTCTCTGACCTCTCTGACATCTAATCCCCTCTTTACCTGCTCACCGGGGTTTGGTGGAAGATCTACTCTATGCAGAGTCACGTGTGTGTGTGTCTGCGCGCGCGCGTGTGTGTGTGTGTGTGCAACATATTCTTTTATGTTTGTTAATAATAGATTTAGACCAGAAAGGGTTAAAGGAAATTCTCTGGGGGAACAGCTGAGGCAGCTTGGGAGAGAAACACGGTCCATGGAGAATCATTCACACACACACACACCCAGACACACACACACTCATGCACAGACACACACACACACACACACAGACACAGACACACACACAGACACACTCATGCACAGCAGGAGGGAGAGAAATTAAGGTCTATGTAGGAGGAAGATGCTACAGGGAATCAAAAAAGTGCTCTGTCTGCAGCTCAGAATCCCGAATGGAGGACATTTACAGCAAACATAAAACACACACACACATCCACACACACACACGCACATCCACACACACACACGCACATCCACACACACATCCACAGGGACTGCAGGAGGACTGAACTTCCACATCATGAACAAAGTGACAGAGTTTAGGACTCACAATGCGATGCTAACACACACTCTGTACACTAACACACACACTCTGTACACTAACACACACATTCTGTACACTAACACACACACTCTGTACACTAATACACACATTCTGTACACTAACACACACACACACACTCTGTACACTAACACACACACACACTCCGTACACTAATACACACACTCTGTACACTAACACACACACACTCCGTATACTAATACACACACTCTGTACACTAACACACACACACACACACACTGTACACTAACACACACACTGTATACACACACACACACACACACACACACTTTGTATAAGTCTATAACTGCATGTTAGATGCCGGGTTGCCAGATCATCATGACCACCATTCATTAATTTTATGTTTTGTTTTTTTGTTTGTTTGATTTCTGCCTTAATTTTTTTAAGTCAGTTGGTTAAATGCAGACAAACGAATCAATTTACATCCTCAGTGAAATTACAGACTTAATTGTTCACTGAAAATGAGTTTGCTACTCAATATTTCTGTAAATATTATCGATTCCTGTTGATTCCTAATTAATCTCAGTGTAACTCTATTTGTTCAGTGTCACTGCGCTGAAAAAAAACAATCAGTTACTGAAAAGCTGAGTGACAGAAAACCAGTAACAGGAAACGAGGATGATTCCTGCGACAGCGTGACTGTTAGCGGTGGACTGATTCAGTCTGAATCAGAGCGAAGTTGATTCTTTCGATTCGTTTGTTATTTAGTTTGGCTTTGTTTGTTTGAACACTGAACATTATTCATCAAACAGAAAAGCAAAAAAAATTTTGTCTAGAGTGTGTGTGGAGCTAAAAACCTCCTCATAAAACTCCTTCATTCATCAGTCAGAAATACACTGATATGATTAGATTATTTTAGTTTATATTATATATTAGATATATATTAGATTATTTTATTTATTAGAACATTATGATTAGATTAAATGATTAGATAATTCTATCAATAATGAGTTTAATCTTTACATAAGCAATAAGAATGAACACACACTCACAACTTTTACACAAGAGTTTTTAAATGTGGAATAATTTTGCGAACTGTATTGAGGGAACGTCTGTTTCACGAGAACAGGAATTAACTTGTTTCATGAACATTAAACGTAACTACAAATGGATAAAAAGTATGACGTGTCATTTTTAAATAAATTTGTAATCGTTGTTAAATTGCTGTGGTGTAAGAGGAATAAAACACTCAGGGACGTGCTGTTATAGGAAAATAATCAACATTCGGATGTTAACAGTAACTCTGCTTTGCGTCGTGCCGCATCACACCACGCTGTCGCTGATTATTTTCCTGTAACTGCACAGCCCCGAGTGTGTTTTATTTTTACATAATAAAATTTTAGTATTTTGGAATTGATCTCGTGTAATAATGACCAGAATGTTTTTTTCTCTTTTTACTGTCATCACACTGCGGTCTTATTCTTAGTATGAGCTAGAACCTGAGCTATAAATAATAAAAAAGATCTTTTCTGATTTTCAGTTATAACGCTTTAATAATTTCATTCTAAGATGATCTACGAACAGAGCTGCTGAATGTTTCTGTCATAATTCTGCTGCTGCATTTAAAAAAGATTTGACGTGACGTCTCTCGAGTTCAAATAAAGACAATATGGCTGATTAATTCATTACACACTGTATATATACTGTATATATATATATATATATATATGAAGATGAAACATTGTGTACTCACCAAACCCAGAGTTTGTTTTATGTTCACGAGCAGATGTTTATCTACACACTCTGTCACAGTTTAGAGGTGATAAACAGCTGGAAATGCAGTGACTTTGTTTATCTGCTATGATAAAAGGCACGCTTTTATTTTCCGCATGCAAATGAGCCGAATCGAACCCCTTATCCCCGTACATATAGACACATTAACGCCTGAGTGTTTAATTTATTCTCTTTCTGCCCACATGTGAGTGCAGGAACGAGAGAGACACAGAGGATATAAATCAACACTGGCTCAGAGAAACAGATGGTGTTCGGTGGTGATTAGCTGAAAATAAAAAAGATATCGTGGCAGACGTTTGGAGTGACGTCCGGGAATAAAGCATCAGATTAGAGACGAGAGGAAGTATGGAAATGATTCAATGATCAGCAAGTTGTTCTTAAAATACTTTAAACTTCTTCTAGTGGAGAGAAATTAGAGAAATAAAACACTGAGTTACTGTTACCACCCAAAGTTGATTATTTTCCTATAACAGCATGTCCAACAATAAAACATCAGTGTGTTTTATTCCCCTTATACCACAGCAGTGTATTATTCTATTAAAGAACGACAGGTTAGTTCCTGTTGTCACTTACGTTATAGCAGCTATAAACACTCGTTCCCTCACCAGCCTCTCTTTATTCTCTCTTCAAGTTAATAAGACACAAAAAAACCGCAGAGAAGCTGCAAAGAAGCGGAAACTCCTCCGTCCTGAAGATGTCTGTTACAAAGGGCTGACACTGGAGACTCCTTCCATAAATGTTAAATAAATTACAGAAAACTTCCATTTTTTTAATCCACTGTTTTTATCCAATAAGAGGAAATATCAGAGACAAGATGGCGGCATGTTTTGAGACAAATCAGCGTGCTGTGTTTGACAGCGATGTGCAGTTTGATCTCGAGCTCGAGCACTGGACAGAGAAAATGAGTCTCAATTTGCCGGAGCTGAAGGTGCTGATCTCGTAACGACTTTCTGTCCTTTTGCGTTTTTGAGCTCGACTAAACTAACCTCAGCGTGTCTTTAGCTGTTAGCTGGTTAGCACTCAGTGTGAAATTAAAGTAAAGCCTGAAAGACAAACTAAATGAAGATTCGACGTCTGTTTCTGGAGGGATTCAATCGATGTAAAATGAATTTGAAAATAAAATTAAATAAACATTTGTTTATGCATTTATCGCTCGATCACTGCTGTCGCTCGTGAGTATCTGAGCTCATCACTAGTGTTCACCTTCACAGCGTGAGACACATCACAGGATCGGGAAACGGGTCAGATCCAATCAGCCGTGACACTTCTTCTCATTATGACCTCCAGACGCTGCTGTCTAATAGCTGTGTGAAATGTCAAATAGTGCAAATGCAGCAGAGTCGACGCAAACCTAAAGACGTGTGTGATGGAGAACACGCTTCTTAGCCATAAACTATTTACACACATAACACACATAACACACAACACACGTAACACACAAAATACACATAATACACATGACACACACAACACATAACACATAATTCACACAACACACATAACACACATAACACACAACACACACAACACATAACACACATAACATATAACACACCTAACACACGTAACATATGCATGAAGGAGAAACATCAATAAGAGGTCAGGTTAATAAAACCTCAGTGACATGATCATCACTAACCGCATCGATCACTGAGCTTCGATCTTCATCCCACATCAGTGTAAATATAAAGCGCTACAATAAACACCAGACATACAGCTGCGTTTTTATTCTCTGTCTTATTGAATATTGAACATTTAGAACAGCGCATTAAATTTAACGACAGGAAAACAAACTGAATCAGCGCATACTGACTCGCCATGTAGCTGTCTTTTATCAGTTTACACCACAGCGCTGCTGAGCTCTGATTGGTCAGAAGGTGTTGATTAATTCTCTGTAACAGCAGCTCTGACAGTAGTGCAGGTTTATATCAATTCACTCGTTTTAATACGTTATCGTTTCTATAGTAACAGCTCATTCACAGGGACGTGTAATCCTTGATATTTTGTGATATTTTGGAAGGAGTCTCCAGTGTCAGCACTGTGTAACTTTAAGTTTTCCAAGATCTTCAGGACAGAAAAGTTTACACTTTGCGGTTTCTCGTTTTTTTCTAGGTTTTTTGTCTTATTAACTTGAAGAGAGAGAATAAAGAGAGGCTGGTGAAGGAACGACTGTTTATAGCTGCTATAACGTAAGTGAGAACAGGAACTAACTCATTTTCCAACTAAAAACGGATAAAAAGTATGATGTGTCAGTCTCCTGAACTGTTTTGTGGTCAGTTGAGACTAAAATCAAACGTTTTCCCCCCAAACACTTTCAGCATGTTTGAAGAAAAAAGGAAAAACACACTAAAGGAAAACAAACATATGCTAACATCTGCAGGATGATCATCAAAGCTTTGGGACTGTTTTTGTGTCTCTTGTGAAGATTGATCATGAATTACACTAATCGCAGAGACATTTCAGCCCAAATCCTGACTGCCTCTGCCAGGAGGTTAAGACTTCACCACAGAAATGGTTGCGTCTTGTGATGATGATCACAATCTCCAGATGTGAACCCTGTGATGTGAAGTAAAGAAGACGTCCATGTCAAAACAAACCTGAGAAAGTGAAGAAGATTAAAATGTTCAGAGTGGAGGAGTGGACCGAGATCTTCTACAAAATGTCTCCAATCTCGTTAAACATCACAGGAAAGACTCCGCGCTAATAATCTCTCCAGTGGACATGGGGTTCATTAGATATTAATTGATGTTAGGGTGCCAATATTTTTTTAAAAAGAAGTTCTTTGCAAGGATAAATGTGTTGGATAAATTTTTTTGTGTTACAATAAAAATATGTAGTGTTTCCATTTCCATATGAATAGTTTATTAATAACTGTTGCACGTTATTAATTTTTTTGCTCATTTTAATGACGGGTGCCAATACTTCTACCAATAATCAAACCTCAACAAGTGAACAAATTTGTTCGCTTGTTTATTTTTTCCAATCGTGTAAGACACTCTAGCGGCTCAGAGCATTAACAGATAATCGATACTGAAGTCGTGTTGTGTGTAGTGAAGGTGAAACGCCTCCGGAGACGTTACAGGATTCCATCAATGTGCGATTTTCCTCGGAGATTTACGCTCATCGATTAGTCTTTACATTCCTGTCCTTTCAAATCAGTGTGTCGTTATAATTGAATGAAAGATCAATCAAGGCTTTAACACACACACACACACACACACACACACACACGCTAGTTGATAATGGAACTAGATAATTGTATATTTTCTGTATCAGTATGAAATATTTGATTATTTTAACTAGCTTTGATATCAAACTGTATTCCGATTTTCTCCGTATTCAGACTCGGATTACGCTTAAGGTGATTTTCTGTGTAGTTCTTACAGATTATTGAGATGACCTGCACACACCTTTGGGGTTTACGTATTTTTTTGCGTAGTGCTCTATCATGAGGAATAATCACTAAATTGTACTGTATTCCAGATTTCTGTGTAACGTGCACTTCTCAGATCAATTACAATCACTTTCAGGTTTCTCTCAGTGAAAGTAACAGTCACAAAAACTGTTTAAAAATCGAAAACCTAAACACGACATCAGTCTGTCTCCCTAAAACCCAGCCTTCAAACTTCTCCTCTCCAACATCTGGATCCTGCGTCAGTGCTTTTAAAAACACGTCAAAGAATTTAAAGTATTTAACGTATTTATCATTTCCAGAATCTCTCTCGAATAAAATTATGTAATATGGTTTTTAATGCAGAGGGAAAAAAGGCTAAAATGCCAGAGAAACATCTCTACACCTTTCACCCTCATTAACAAATCGAGGACGTATGAATAAACATGAATATGCAAATGAGGAACGCCCCCAGCGTCCTCCCGACGTCCCTGATACGACTGACGGGTCACGGGTGGACTCGCGTGGGACTGAGAGTGTCAGAGTCTCCATCCTCATTTTCTCGTTTATTTATGTAACAGCAGCCCGAACCCGTTACCATAGCGACCACGATTCCGTTCAGTGCGGTTATCACGTCCTCAAACGATAATCATTAGCATATCAAACCTGATTGGTTTAAGCTGCTGAGTTGATTTAGTGACATCACACACACACACATTTTTATACAGAGGGCCTGAGAAACTCAGCAGCACTGTGGTGTGTTCTGTTCCACGTGTTTAGTATTTTTATGTGTTTATTCAGCACCATAAAGTGTTAATTCAGCACCATAAAGTGTTACTTCAACACCACACAGTGTTAATTCAGTGCTAATTAAACACCACAGTGTTAATTCAGTGCTAATTAAACACCAGTGTTAGTTTTAGACTGTAAGCAATCAACTGAGCACCGTATGGTGTTAATTTTTCAACTGCAAGGTGTTAATTTAGTAGTGAAAGTGTTAATTCAGTACAGTAAATTTTTTAAGTCAACACTCTGATGAAATTCTTCTATATTCAGGTGTTAATTTAATCAATGAACTTATTACGTACCATACATGTTTATTTTTTACTGAATCTCACGTATTAAAGATTCGATCATAATTTTAAAATGACGCTTAACAATAAAGTAAAGAATTAATAAACACAGTGTTGGGTTTGTTTATGATTCTTATCCAGAGCCTGTCACTGTAATGAACACTAGTGTTGAATGCGGTGTTCACTCTTACGTTCCGTCACTAAAAATCTAAACATCTGATAAAACGTTATGTTGTTTTTTATCCTCTTCACTCTACACTGACGTAAGGGGACGTGTGTTCAGAGAGTTAATGTGTTCAGAGTGTTAATGTGTTCAGAGTGTTAATGTGTTCAGAGCGTTAGCGTGTTCAGTGCGTCAGTGATTTCTGTCGTTATCTACAACACACACTGAAACAAGGGAAATAAAATCCGCTCCGGCTGAATCCGCATGTTCTGCGTGCTGCGTTACAAAGCTCTGTGTGTTTTATTTCCGTGTTAATCTGAGGACGCAGCGCGGAGACGAGACGGCGTGTAAAGTTTGACCTTTTCCTCCTGCAGGAAATGAGCAGCGTCTGCAGAACGCTTCACACTCGATGTGTCCTGTTCCTCCTCCTGAGACGCTGCACTCCGTTACTGTTGTTTACTTCAGTTCTGTTCTGTTTATTTCACCCCGCAGACGAGCGCAGGATGAAGCCCGACATCCGCTTTTACACAAACTCCTGAAACAAAACCTTCTTCATGCATATTTTCTATTTTTCTTTTTAAAACATGAATGAATTTCCTCCCCGTGTTCGACACGTTGATAACACCACACGATCATTTTTATCAGATCTTCTCAGGACCTCCTCAATCCGCAATTCTGCATTTTTCTTCTATCATGTCGCTTACTGAGCAAAGAAAATCACAATTTTTATCCTTGTTGCTAATATTTAGCTAGAAAAATCAGACCTTCTGATAACAGCAATTAATGACAACAGGGTTTTTTAAAAAATGTAAAAACAGGATAAATATCAGCGACAGGGAATAATTACTGTGGATAAATATATAAAAACAAATCTAAAACATTATATTATACTGTAATGTTTTCTCCTAAATCTTAAATCATGTGGGGAAAAAGATATCAGAAACATCATTATCATGACATTAGTACAGTGGATATAATAAGTTTACACACCCCTGTGAAAATTTGCAACCTGTAAATTAAAGCAAAAAACAGTAAAAATCATTTTGGGGAAAAAAATGAAAAATAAAAAACGTACAATAACATAGATGCATAAGTATACACACCCCTAAACTAATACCTTCTGATTTTATTACATCACTCAGTCTTTTTGGCTCAGAGTCTATCAGCACGTCTTGACTTGGCGATATTTTCTCACTCTTTCCTGCAAAAACATCCAGATCCATCAGATTGTAAGAGCATCTCCTGTGCACAGCCCGCTTCAGGTCACCCCACAGAGTTTCGATTGGATTCAGGTCTGGGCTCTGGCTCCATTCAGAAACATTGATCTTCTCTTGGTGAAGCCGTTCCTTTGTTGATTGTGATGCATGCTTTGGGTCACTGTCGTGCTGAAAGGTGAAAATCCTCTTCATCTGAAGTGTTTTAGAAGAAGCCTTCAGGTTTTCTGCCAAAACTAGCTGGTATTTGTAGTTATTCATGATTCCCTCCACCTTGATAAAAGCCCCAGTTCTGGCGGAAGAAAAGCAGCCCTAAAGCACGATGCTGCCACCACCATGCTTCACCGTAAGTATAGTGTTCTTTTTGTGATGTGCTTTTTTTTTTTACACCAAACATACCTTTTGGAATTGGTCTCATCGGACCATAACACATTTTGCCACATGGTTTGGGGTGATTTAGTTGAGCTTGGATGTTCTTTTTTGTGAGAAAGGGCTTCCATCTAGCCGCCCTACCCCACAGCCCAGACATGTGAAGAATATGAGAGATTGTTGTCACACGCAGAGAGTAATCAGTACGTGTCAGATGTTCCTGCAGCTCCTTTAATGTTGTTTTTGTCTTGTCCTTTTATAAATTTTGGCAGGACATCCTGTTCTTGGTGATGTCACTGTGGTGCTCCATTTTCTCCACTTGTTGATGATGGCCTTCACGGTGTTCCATGGTACAGCTAATGTTTTGGAAATTCTTTATACCTCTCTCCTGATCGATATCTTTCGACAGTGAGACCCTGTACAGGCTTTGTAAGCTCTTTGGCTTCAGCATTCGGATGAAATCAAGAAGATGTGAAGAAGCTCCTACAGAAACAGCTGGTCTTTATTTGGAGTGAATCAGAATAATTTCACTGATGACAGCTGTATGATAATTACTTTTGAACATGAGATTGAATGTGATTGGTTCATTCTGAGCATAGTCACATCCCCAGTTATAAAAGGGTGTGTATACTTATGCAACAAGGTTATTATACATTTTTTATTTTTCATTTTTTCCCACAAAATGATTTTTACTGTTTTTCACTTTAATTTATAGGTTCCAATTTCACAATAAAGGTGGGGAAAAAACTGCCATTTTAACAGAAGTGTGTAACAGGGGTGTGTAAACTTTTTATATCCACTGTATAATCAGGACATTTCATTGACTTTTGTGTTTGACCAATCAATGATCAGCACTATTTCTAGCTCCGCCCATATGTTCGCACCAGTACCGAGATGAACTGAGGGCACTTTGCGTTTGCCGAGTCCGAATCAGAACGAAATTGATTCTTTTGATTCGTTTGCTATAAACTCGTTCATTCACTGGTCAGATATGTGATGACTGAAAAATAAAATTAATCTTTAGCAAGAGTGTATAAATTACAAAAATGACCCGAGCACGGTGAACACAGAGCCGACACTCAGTAAATAATTAGATAATTATAGAAATAACAAGTTTAAAACATTTTGGGTCACAACCAGCATTTATTTTCTCTCAAACCTCTCGAACGAACGACGTTTCTGCAGCTCTACAGCTCTGTGCATCGGCTCAGTTCAGCAGCTCACAAAAATCTAAAAATCCCGCTTCCTGCAGGTGAATTGATTCAGAGTCGAATCACTTTCTCACTGAAATCAAACGGCGCTAGAGTTCACTCAGAAGCAGACCGAGACCGCCTCACTCAGACTCTCTGGGACACGAGTGTGTTCTGAGCTCACTAAAGAACCGCACACAGGGAGAGAACACACCAGGGTTCTGTTCACACACACCGAACACTGCACACATGAAAGAACCCTGAGAGGAACTGAACAAAACATCAGAACTGAGCTTTAAGGTCATGAGTTAAATGATTCTGCTTTCTTAGAAAGTAAACCAGCATCAATGGATCTGAGAGAGATGGTGTGTGTGTGTGTGTGTGTGTGTGTGGAGTTCAGGAAGTTAGGTAGAGCTAAGTTGATTAGGAACTTGAAATCTGATGATGGAGGTTTTAAAGTGAACGTGGGCGTTAGGTAATAAGAATCAAGTGTAGCGGGTGGGGAGCTGTAGGGGGAAGTGTGCACTTCCTAGTGAGTGAGAGAGAGAGAGAGAGAGAGAGAGAGAGAGTGTGACTGAGTGAAAGAGTGAGATCCATTTGCAGATTTGGTGAGTTAAGTCCATAAGTTGCGTCAGTATTTACATGGGGAAAGTTGCTGGTATTCAGAGTCGGGTTACGCAGCTGATTAAGTGGATTTTCTGAGCTCCACATTCTGATTATTAAAATCACCTGCTTGCAGTTCACGCCTCCAAGGTTGCCAGATTTTGCTTTAGTAGTCCATGTCTGAGATTGAGTTCTCATTGTCTTTAAAGAGACGATATTATTAATTAATAAATACTTATTAAATATTTATGTATTTAATATTGGTCTCGAATGTGAGCGTAATCTGAAAGTGTGGCATTTTATTCTGGGTAAATCTTTTGATCTTTTGGTTTGATGACTGAAAAATGTTCCAGGAGAAAAAACTGTAAAAATCTGTCTTTAATATTTTCAACATCAGTCAGAACTGAGGTCCAGGCATAAAAGATTCATTTTAGGAATTTTAGAAAGATTCATTTTAGAAAGATTTATTTAGGAACCGTGGACAGCTGTATATATATAAATATATATATATAAAACCTGGAACCTAAACTATATACAGTATGAGCCTGAATTATATATACCTGTAACTAACGTTGACAAAAAGTAGGCGGAGCTACTGATCAGCTTCAGTGAATGCATGGACTCATAAAATACCTATTAGTGTTAGCTCAAATTTATAAGTTAATTTAAAACTTTATTTAGACACCTGAGACACTGACGCTCATCTCGTCTCTCCCTCATGATGTCTTTTGAGCTTATAATTAAACCGATTTGTCGTGAGTGTGAAGGCGTCATCACATCACTGGGTGCTGATGAAAAGCGCTCAGACAAACTAGCAATAAATAATTAAACAAATTGTTCAATCTTGCATGTGGCCTCCCACCTACACACACACTCTATCACTCACACACACACACACACACACACACAATGGCACAGACAGAGATGGGTTTTTTTCCGAATTGCGGCCTGCAGCATGAATTAACACAATTTCCCACAAAATCAATCAAATCAATTGGAGCAATCAGACACCAATGAAGGTTTTTAATGAGCTCTCAGTGTGTGTGTGTGTGTGTGTGTGTGTGTGTGTGTTGAAGAAGATGATGATGATTATGATGAATGGTTTCAGGCTGAAATGATCATGTCCTTGTCGTGTTTCTTGCACTCACTCAATGATACATTAGCGATATTAGCAAGAAGCTCATCAGGTGTTAATTGTCTTTTACGAGTGACTCAATTACTCACGACATCAAAACAGCCGTTAATGGGATTTTAATTGAAATTTAGCGCGAGCGGCAGGTAAGAACACACCGAGCACACTGACAAATTAACACCTAGAGTCAAATTAACACTAAAGTGCTGAATTAACACCGGTACTCAGGGAAAATAAATAAATATTAAATAAAAACAAAAACACACCAACAAATCTAATGCATTAAAATGTATGTGAGATTATCGGATTGTTGCCAGATTGGGAATTTTCACAAACTATCACATTATACTACTTATAAAAGTTACACTGTAAGGTCCAAAATAAAAATACCAATCTGGCAACCCTAGACTGTATCTACACTGTAACTGAGTCTTATTTTTATTTTTTATTTTTTGTCCTCTATGAGTGGCTGATACAGAAGCACAAACAGAGAGACAGAGTAGAAATCACACATTATTATAATTATAATTATCGGTTTTTATGTATTTTTAGTCGTCTGTGGCTTATGCACAAGACTTACATCAGTATTTACGCAGGGAAAGTTCATCGTATTCAGAGTCAGGTTACGCAGGTCCACATTCAGATCCTGATTCTAATCCTTATCCTTGTTGTGAACCTGATCCTGATCTGGGTCCTGATTCTAATATTAAACCTGATCCTGATTCTGAACCTAATCCTAATCTGATCTAACCTGATCTTAATCCTGACCCTTGTCCTAATCCTGATCCTGAGCCTGTAGATTTTACAATACACTTTTAACAGAGATAACATCTTACAATCTTGATCTTAATCCTGATTCTAATCTTGAACTTAATCCTAATTGTAATCCTGATTTTGATCTTAATCCTACTCCTGATCGTAAGCTTAATCCTGATCTTGATCCTAATCTTGATTCTGCAGCCTCTACAATAAGGGACTAACAATCCTGATCTCGATCTTAATCCTGATCTGCAACCTTATTCTGGTTATGATCTTAATCTTAAACCTGATCTTAAACCTGATCCTACTCCTGATCATGACCTTCATCCTAATCTCAATCCTGAAATTGATCCTAATCTTTATCCTAATCTTGATCCTAATTTTGATTCTGTAGCCTCTACAATACAGACTAACAGGGAGAACATCCAACAATCCTGATCCTAATCCCTGTCATAATCCTGATCCTAATCCTGATCCTAAACTTATTCCTGATATTGCTCCTGATACTGTAGCCTGATCCTGATCCAGATCCTATTCTTTATCATTTTCCTGACACTGATCTTTATCCTGATCTTCAACCTAATCCCATTCACAGTCTTAATCATTATCCTGATCTTAATCCTGATCCCGACGCTGCAGTCTCACACACACACAGTATGAAGCTATGAACATTCCTGAGGAGTAGGGCTGGGCGATACGGACAAAATCTTATATCACGATATGGATAATTTCATATTTTGAAATATGAAAGTTTTGAAAGCTTTTGAAAAAATGATCTACACAAAATAACCGTACAAATGGACCAGTTTTACAAATGACTGTTTTCTGTTCAGTGTCTGATCTGTTAATTCAAATCACGTCCAAGCGACAGAAGAACCTCCCTGTAGCTCCGACCTCAGCGACGTAAACCGGCTGCTGAAAGTGGCTTTTTTGTGACACTGGCGGTATAGATGCTAGAGGAAAATATCTATCAGTAGACATTTTTCTATCTTCCTACGATATATCTCACCGTATCGCACATCTCGCCGTATGGCACATCTCGCCGTATCGCACATCTCGCCATATGGCACATCTCGCCGTATCGCACATCTCGCCGTATCGCACATCTCGCCGTATCGCACACCTCGCCGTATCGCACATCTCGCCATATGGCACATCTCACCGTATGGCGCACCTCGCCGTATCGCACACCTCGCCGCATCGCACACCTCGCCGCATCGCACACCTCGCCGCATCGCACATCTCGCCACATCGCACAGCCCTACTGATAATTATCAACAGTATTTTATATTTAAAGAGAGAATATCCAAAAAAGCTGAGATTAGGCCAAAGTAAATGAATGTGCTGTTAATCTGGATTTCGGTGTGGACCTTTTTCCTTTTAAAGTCAGTAAATTAAGCGGATTACAGCGCAGTCGACACGAACGAGAACCAAACAACGGCAACAAACACACGATGAAAATAAAAATAAAGACTAAAGCGTCATGCACACACTCCGTCCTGTTTACTAAAACTGGTAAACCATATAATCAGCAAACTCAGTGAATTCATACATTATACACACATATACATACATATATGCACACACACACACACACACACACACACGCACACAAATATATTAAAGCAGTAAAGATGAAGCAGGAATCAGATGCATTGAGATGCTCTCCTGAAAGACGCTGCATCGAGGCACAAAATGTCGTAATCAGACTTTCAGTGAAAAACGTCAGCAGTAAAACCTTCCTGATGAAAAATAATCACCACAGAGGCGTGACGCCGAGGTTATCCATGAAGGAGGAGAAAATATAAGATAGCAGGCTTTAAAAGCAGCAGGTGGTCATGGTGAAAAAAATCCTAATGTAAAAAATCAGAAATTGAGATGCAACGAGATGCATAAGGAAGTGTTTTATAATCACATTCAGGAAACTCGAACTGAAATGAAACCGAGTCGTGCAGTGAATAAAAATCCCGACTCAAACCTTCACACAAATAAACTGCAGGCCAAAAGTTTGGAAGCTTCTGATAATAAAAGCTGACTTTTTTTTTTTAAAAGCAAAACTGAATGTAATGTGTTTATTAAAATCGACTCTGTCTCTTTCTCCAGATATTTTATATAAAAGACCTTCATCAGCTTTACAGTTAGTGATATAATCGTTTAATTAAAATATAAAGCTGCACACTGGGAACAACAAGGTACACAAGAGAAAGTCAAATAAACTACCAGCGTGCTGCGGTAATAAGATAAGATTTATTGATCCTGAAGGACATTTTGGGCCAACTGTTGGTTAAAAAAATATAAATATAAACCTATAAAGGGTAATAAAAATAAAAAATATAGAAATAACTTGACTCATGCATCATAACTACATATTAAGATTATAGCATATATATTTATATATTTATATATAGCTATAATTTATATACATATAAATATTCACTGATTATACCTGCATTTTTTATCTTTTAAAAGAAATTCTATACATCTCTCTCTGCACTGAATTAGAAATTAGTGCTCATTTCTAAAAGTTAAACTAGTTTTAATTCCAAACACTCCAATAAAACATGAATGTTTCTGCAGAATAAACTCGTCAGTCGATGATTTCTCCTGAACGTAACACAGAAAACACCTGATACACGGCTGCAATTATATAAAAATATCCATTACACACATCTGACGTGGTATAAAGGTGATTTATTTGTTCTAAAGAGATGGAAAAGAGGGACATTTGTGTCTTTTTTTTTCTGCATCGAGCACTACATGCACTCGCGATGTCACGACGTGTTTCAGTGTTTCAGGTTTTGTCATATTAAAGACGATGAAATCACTAAACCGTATTTTTAACTCGTTTTCTCAGACGTTTTGCTCAGGAACAAATAAATAAAAAGTCAAATTCACTTCCATGAGTGATGTCATGCTTTACATAACAGATATGCTTGCTTTGATATTACAGATATTACACTGTGGATTTAAAATCAGAGCGAGAGAGATAAAAAGAGAGAGAGAGAGAGAGAGAGAGAAGGAAGTCAAAGTTTTGGTCGATCATTGATACTGAGTATTATCATGATATTTAATCTGACAATAATTAATGAGTAATATCATGAGACAATGGTGCCAAGGCTTCTCTCTCTCTTTCTCTCTCCCTCTCTCTCTCTCTCTCTCTCTCTCCCTCTGGACTGGACATTAAACTATTCTACAGAACAAACTCACTGAAGCATCTAAAACGTGTGTAATTGATATTTTTATCAGATTTGAAGCTATTTATAAGAGATTTAGGTCAGTGTGATTGTTTTAAATCCTTTCACAACACTGCTGTAAGTGTCTGAATGCTGGTTAGGAGCTAACTGTTGTGTTGCTTTCTTCTAAAAGAGATTTTTGTCTCATTATGACTACACTGCTGAAATAAAGGTTTAAACAAAAAGAAAGAAAGAAAGAAATCAAAATGAGAGTAGCTCTTCTCTTACTTCACAGCACAGCTCAAATAAATGCCACATGAAGCCTCACAGAGGAAGCAGTCTGCATACAGTGGCTCCAAATCACGGATCTGCATTAAATACATCAATTAATAAATAAATAAATAAAATAAAATAAATAAATAAAAGTCGCGTCTGTTCACCGCGGCATCATCACTGCATCTCACGTGCATTTCATCTCCAGCCTTTTTTATTTTAATTATTATTCTAAATTCTCTTTTTTAAGAGTCTTAAAAAGACAGTGAGGATCAGCTGCATGTTAGACAAACTGTGCATTAATAAGATGCAAAAAAAATGTGAGTGTGTTAAGAGCAAAATGAGAAATAAAGCCGCTGCACGCGCGCGCGGTCATCGTAAATATAACACACACACACACACACACTCACACACACACACTCACCCCGACTTCACGGCTCCATCGCGGTTCTGGATGGAAATAAACTTCCAAAGTTGATGGGAACAGCGCGGAGGAAGAGACACTGATGAGGATGAGGAGAGGATTTACAGTGTGTGTGTGTGTGTGTGTGTGTGTGTGTGTGAGCAGCTGCAGCTTCCCCTCTCTGTCTCTCACACACTCACACACACAATCCAGAGTAAAAAAAAAAAAAATCCATCCTGAACGTGGTTGCCAGATAGAAATAAAACTCCTCGTTATTAGATCACTATATCTCCAAAGCAAGATTATCAGCTTGTTCAGCATCATCTCATGATAAACCTGTTCAGTAAACTTTCATTTTGACATTTTGACATAAAATGTTGATTAATTCTCTATAACAGCAGCTCTGACAGTAGCGCAGGTTTATATTAATGCCCTCGTTCTGATACGTTATCGTTTCCATAGTAACAGCTCATTCACAGGGACGTGTACAGCGAAGGTGCCACTGAATAAACAATAAACTGATTAAAAAATTGTCAATATGGCGAAGTGCTCTGTAACATTGATGGAAGGAGTCTCCAGTGTCAGTGCTTTGTAACAGTCAGAGGTAAAGCTGTAACTTTAAGTTTTCCGACATCTTCAGGACAGAGGAGTTTACACTTCTTTGCGTTTTCTCAGTAACATGCGTAACAAGCTGCGTTTTATTTTTTTGTCTCATTAACTTTGAGAGAGAGAATAAAGAGAGGCTGGTGAGGGAACGAGTGTTTATAGCTGCTGTAACGTAAGTGACAACAGGAACTAACTCGTTTCACAAAACATTAAATGTAACTATAAACAGATAAAAAGTATTGCTGTGGTGTAAGAGGAATAACACACTTGGGGAGGTGCTGTTATGGGAAAATAATCAACTTTGGGTGGTAACAGTAACTCCACTTCATCACACCACCTGGTTATTGATTATTTTCCTACAACAGCACCACACAGTGTTTATTATTCACTCTGTAACGTTGTTTTATTGATAATTGTTGCGTTGTCACGCACTGGTATGAAGTCTGATTAGGGATTTAATTTTATAATTTTAGTTTAAATAAAGCACAGAAATGACTTTTTTATGGTTAATTGGTACTTAAACTCGTTAAGGGTTCTTCTGTCTTCTGGAACCCTTTAACTTCTATGTAGAACCTTACAACATAGTTTTCACAAAAGATTCCAAGTAGAACCCTATAAAGAGGTTAACCCTTCATTATCCAATGAACTCTTAAAGAACCATTTTTAAGTACTAAGAAGCTAAATGTTAAACTCCTGGCACGTTCTAGATATTCACATCTAAGAGTTCTTAGCATCTAAACATGGGTTCTACTTGTAACCCTTCCAACTGACAACTAAACTTCATAAACATCACTCCTCCTGTCCATGAAGCACAAAGAAGCCTCTCTCTCTCTCTCTCTCTCTCTCTCTCTCTCTATTTATCTATCTGTCTGTCTGTCTGTCTAGCTATGTATCTATCTTTGTATCTATACAATATGGCCAAAAGTATGTGCACCCCTGACCATCACACCCATATGTCCTTGTTGAACATCCCATTCCCCC
>CM040460.1:756449-771948 GCA_022758105.1 Pangasianodon gigas
GTGTGTGTGTGTGTGTGTGTGTGTGCGTGTGTGTTCAGCTCTCGGTTGACTGTAAAGTGAGGTCAGTAAGTGAGAAAGTGAGAACAGTGACCTTGCTGTGTTCAATAACACACTCTGTGGCTGTGTGAGGAAACACACACTCTCTCGCTCTTCCACTCGTTCATCTGAGCGTTAATGCAGGACGCCGAGGCCATGAATAAAATATCAGCCAAACCGCTTTCATGAATAATTTAAAAAACCTAAAACGCAATATCTGCTGCGCTTTTTCTTTCGTCTCGCTGCCGTCTGCTTGTTGTTCTGAGAACGATGGAGCGGCTTTGTGTTCCCGCGTGCGTGTGTGTGTGTTCCCGCGTGCGTGTGTGTGTGTTCCTGCATGCGTGTGTGTGTGTTCCTGCGTGCGTGTGTGTGTGTTCCTGCGTGCGTGTGTGTGTGTGTGTGTCCTTGTATTTATTTATTTATTTGTAAATGTTGTGCTTTATCTTCCTGTGTGTGTGTGTGTGTGTGTGTGTGTGAGCCTGCAGGATTTCTCAACATGTTTAAAAGGAAAGTCTTTCATTCAGCCTGAATAAGAGAGAAGTGTTTAATTTGGTTTTCGCACAATCCTCACTGAAGGAGGAGAATAAAGAGGAAAAACACACTGTTCTCAGTTTCATTCGCTCGAAAATCTCCCGATTATTAAATTCATTTACTAACGTTTACACACTGATCAGTAATTCTGTTTATTATCCATTAAACAGAGGTTTTACACGCAACGCTGAGCGATTCGACAAAAATATCATATCGCGATATCACGGTATTTTTATCGACGGCATTTTATGACACACGATAAACTATGTATCACGATCTATATTTCTGGATTATTTAAGAACATTTTTACATTTTACATTTTATGGATTAAGTACAAATTCACATCAAATTTTAACACACAGCTACTTCCACTGAGTTTGTAATTATTTAAAAAAAAAAAAAAACATTTAATAAAAACTACAAAAATATTTAACACTACATTTTAGAAAAAAAAATCCAGAAACATTTTTTACAATTTTATAGATTAAGTACAAAATTTTAACATCAAATCAAATTTAACACACAGCTGAATTTGTAATTATTTTTTAAAAATACATTTAATAAAAACATATCGCAATATCCAGGATCTCTCAGAAAAGTGTACTGTGATGTAATTGATCATGATGTCAGTATTATTTTGTCACATCACACAGCTCGAGTTGCACAAATATTCATTTTTACTAGTTTTTATTTTACCAGTCATTAAAAATCGTAGCTGAATAATCGTCTTTTCCAGGGTTAAAGCAGAACGTTTTTTCAGGACGTCATCGTTTTTTTTTAAGGCTTTTTGCTGAGCGCAGCGTGGAAGCTCGTGTCCATCAGCAGAGACGTTAAAGCTCGTGTTTACATGTAAAGATTTTCACCGATCTGAATGTGGATCCTAAACTGGACTCTCTGTAGACGATCTCTGTTTATCGGCACGTTACACGTAATCTGATCTAAACGTGTGTTTGTGTGTTCGGTTTAGTGTTTTAAATTATTTCCCTCCCTATAAAACACGCTCTGAGTGACACAAACAGATGAACAGACAGCGAGATGAAGAGTGTGTGACGTCACTCGGTATTAAACACAAAATAAATACAAAATTTTGATTGTGATTATTTTTAAAGTATTGTGTCAAAAATGTTCAAAATCAAAAAGGATTCATTTCAGTTCAGGAAAAGAAAATTCATTTCTACAATTATCTGTAAAGTTAAATTGTTGAGTGTGGTATCTATTTTATACAATATTATATTATTAAATAATATTAAGTAATGTATCTTTAAAATTAATTTTAGGTCCATAATTATAGACTTATATTTACACTGTAATTATCTGATTATTGAGGGCCTGAAATGCTAATTAATCTAAAATGATTTTCAGCAATCCTGTGTGTATAAGTTTATCTTGTACAGTTGTTACATAAATGCATTATAATAAATAATTATATATTCTTTTTAACCCGTAGAAGGTTTTAAGTTAGAATTTGTAGATTTTTTAGATTAGTTTGTATTAAAGATCGTTGGTTGTAATGCTGAATGTCGCCAGCAGGTGGCGGTGCGCCGCCTTTAAAACCTGACACACCATAGAAGAAGAAGGAGAAGGCGCCTGACATCACATGACTAAACACGGAAGTAAATAGTAACAGTAGAGTTCCTATCTGGGAACACGTCCAAAATAGTTAAAATATTGCACTAAACCGAATTTTTTTTAAATACTAACTAAACTTAATTAAAGAAATTATAATTAATTTTTATTTTTCCTGCCATTTTGTGAAGCGATTCGTTTTAACGGTCGATATTTTTTATAGGTTTGTGTTCCAAACCGGATAAGACCCTCCGTTAGCGCACTACTTCTCGTTACTATGGTAACCTGTAGTGGTGCACTAGTTAGACACACTCTTTAGTGAAGAAGAGCGCGACTTGGGACGCAGACAGAATAAAAATAAACTAATGACAATCACAAGGCAGTGAAGTCATGTGAATGAAACCGGATAGAGAGGATGTAATCAACAGCGTGAGGTGTTTTTAACTCAGTTATAGAGGTTCAGGGAGGATTTCACCATGATTCAAACACTTTTATTCTCGTTTTTCGTTTGTTTTCTCCCTACAAATGAGGCTATTTTACCGCTGGTGATAAACACCTGGAGCTTTGAGAATGCCTCAGTAACAGGTGAGTTACAGTCAGGTGTGGATCAGGTGATTCAGGTCAGAGTGGATCATTAGCAGGTGAGAGTGGATCAGGTGAGAGTGGATCATGTGAATCAGGTGAGAGTGGATCATGTGATTCAGGTGAGAGTAGATCATGTGATTCAGGTGAGAGTAGATCATGTGAATCAGGTGAGAGTGGATCATGTGATTCAGGTGAGAGTGGATCGTGTGAGAGTGGATCATTAGCAGGTGAGAGTGGATCGTGTGAATCAGGTGAGAGTGGATCATGTGAATCAGGTTAGAGTGGATCATGTGAATCAGGTGAAAGTGGATCAGGTGAGAGTGGATCATGTGAATCAGGTGAGAGTGGATCGTGTGAGAGTGGATCAGGTGAATCAGGTGAGAGTGGATCATGTGATTCAGGTGAGAGTGGATCGTGTGAGAGTGGATCAGGTGAATCAGGTGAGAGTGGATCATGTGATTCAGGTGAGAGTGGATCGTGTGAGAGTGGATCAGGTGAATCAGGTGAGAGTGGATCATTAGCAGGTGAGAGTGGATCATGTGAATCAGGTGAAAGTGGATCAGGTGAGAGTGGATCAGGTGAATCAGGTGAGAGTGGATCATTAGCAGGTGAGAGTGGATCGTGTGCAGGTGAGAGTGGATCGTGTGCAGGTGAGAGTGGATCAGGTGAGAGTGGATCAGGTGAGAGTGGATCGTGTGCAGGTGAGAGTGGATCAGGTGAGAGTGGATCGTGTGTTCAGTTTCCCTCTTTTCAGGGGAAAATCTTTTCAGAGCTCAGAAAGTCGGTAGAAGTCGCCAGATGACGTCTGAGACTAATTTGCATATTCATTGGATTGTCGTGATCGTTTGCACGTCAAGAAGGAAGATTTTCTGAAGCTGTAGAGTTTTAGTAGAATAGAAAATAATTAAATGCAACTATAAATGTATAAAAAAGTATTAAATGTCATTACTTAGTAAAAAAATAATTGTAGGAATAATCGCTGGAAAATTGCTCAGGTGTAAAAGGAACAAAACACTTCATCACTGAACACGCTGTTACAGGAAATTAATCAACTTCAGAGTGTTTACGGTCACGCCGCCTCATCACTCAGGATTTTATTATTTTACTGTGTGTGTGTGTGTATGTTGGGCGTGTGTATGTTGGGCGTGTGTGTGTGTGTGTTGGGCGTGTCCAGCGTGGCGCTCCCTGCAGGTCGGTGCGTCTCCACTGGACGCCGTACAGAGAGGATGCGCTGCGTGTGAAGAGGAGCAGTGTGACGGCAGCGTGGGCTTCGGTGGACATCCTGACGAGACAGGAGAGACCACGCTGGACGCCCTCATCATGAACGGGTAAAGACGGAGGAGCAGTTCGGCTTTTATGTCTGAATCACATGTCTAGTGCTTTTAATCTGAAAATCATGTCTATAAATAATAAATCATAGAAAGTATTTTTCTGCCTCTGAAACTCAGTAGATTTTCACTAAGACCCACCCACTAGTCATTAATATTCATAAAATTAACCTTGGTGGTCATTAATATTAATGAGCTTGCTAATAGCCTTCTCAAAAAGGGAGAAATGTTTTGCGTATATTTTTTAAAATCAGTGTTTTGTAACCTTCTGACTAATCACCAAGTTTGCTCTCCGTGCTCCCGAGCGGCGCAAAATTGAGAGCAAAATTGTCTGTGTGCTCCGGGGGAGGGGCTTACTCTCTCTCCCCTGTCAATCACAGCAACACTAAAAAAAATAATAAAAAGTTCGTTCTCCATTGTTTGTGCTCCTCAGTGATACGATGGAGGTGGGAGCGGTGGGAGATCTGAGGAGGGTGAAGAACGCAGTGGGCGTGGCTAGAGCCGTGATGGAGCACACGCATCACACTTTGTTAGTGGGAGAATCAGGTAACGTGACATCATATTCATTCATAAACTTATTAAGAGTCTTCTTAATGAAGCAGAATAACATTATTAATTAGAAGGTTGAGTCTAATTAAGACAATTTCAGCCAAAGAAGAACAAACACAGGTTAAAAGATTGTCCATTGTTGTCTGAAATGTACAGTGAGTCGATTGGGAGCTGAAAGAGTCGACTCAGTGAACTGAATCATAAGAACTGACTCACTGAAAAGATCCAGAATTCCAGTCACTCCTGCTCTCTGTGTATACAGTGCACTAGTTTATAGATTTAACCGGATTAGGGGAGGTTTAGAAGTGTGTATGACACATTTAACTTGTTTTCTGTTAACTTTTCGTAAGATTTATTTAAGATTTAGTCCCTGTTTTACAGCGAATAGTGTTTCCTGCCACTGAAACTACAACATCCAGTCTAATATTCCCCCCCCCTTTTTTTTTTTCTCCATGCAGCGACAGAGTTTGCTCAGGACATGGGCTTCACATCTGAAAGTTTGTCCACTAACAATTCGATGAACACTTTCTCACAGTGGCTGAGTCAGAAATGCCAACCGAACTACAGGAAGGTGAGCAAACGAACACAGATTTTAGAAATATCCTTAAAAATCAATCAGAGAGAAACATAACACAAGTAACGCAAAATTCCTTTATCGTATTATTAACCAGGACTTTTTAAATTACTACATTTATTTACATCTCAGGACACAGTGCAGGTTTACACACAGTACACACCTAGTGCCTTAAAATGCTCGAATTCTTCGAATGTTTATTAAGAAGCTTTATTTATTAAAAACTCTTGAATTAAAGAAATGAATTTTATGTAATGATAAGAGTAATTTAAATGTAATGTTAAAAATATATAGGAGTTTTTAAAATAATTTAAAATCAATTCTAAAGATTAATATATGAATACAAACTAAGCTGAGAAGAAAAAATCAATATACATTGAAAAAATGAATTAAAATATAAATTTAGAAAGAAAAATCGGGAACAAGAGAAGAATGAGGAAATAATGATTGATGCACTTTTATGTGCTAATGATGTGAATAAAAAACTAGTTTTTATATTTTGTGTATTCTTAAAAAAAAAAAAGAAAGAAAAGGAAATGTCCTTAAACATAACATTTTTCATGAATTGGATTTAGATTAGATTTTTTTCTCTGAATTTCCAGAACGTTTTTCCGGATCCTTCCGTGTCATGTGGGCCGTATAAACCCCGAGCTGAAGTGAAGCCGAGGCAGAAGCGAGGATTAATTAACCTCCGCTCCCACGATACCATCGGTAACGATATTATTACATTCATTCTGATGTACTGGAGATAAACAACACACACACACACACACACACACGACAGTACAGAAAGTTCCACATCGTGCTTCAGATTAACTGAACATGTGGTTTGGAACGCTGCACATAAAACACTGCGTCATAAAGAAAAAAATCAGCTACCTAATTTGGAAATTGGTGGTTAGTGTATGATATTAGCGCTCTAATTAAATGAACAGACATGAACGCAGTGCTCCAGAGAACTCAGCTTTCACTTTACACTTTATTTCTTTACACACATACACACTCCCTCACACACCCACACACACACAAACACACACACACTCCCTCACACACCGTATAAACACTCTAACATCAAATAACTACCATCAGAACTTATGTTGTGCTCTGGACTTTAGGATGGAGACTTAAAATGATGCTGTAGTGAATGAATCACTCTGAATCACTCTGAATCACTCTGAATCACTCTGAATCACTCAGAATCACTCAGAATCATTTAAGATCACTCTGAATCACTCTGAATCATTCTGAATCACTCCAAATCACTCCAAATCATTCAGAATCATTCTGAATAACTCCGAATCATTTAAGATCACTCCGAATCACTCCAAATAACTCAGAATCATTCTGAATCATTTAAGATCACTCTGAACCACTCTGAACCACTCTGAAGCACTCCGAATCACTCCAGTTCACTCCAAATCTTTGTGAATCACTCAGAATCATTTTGAATTATTTTTGTTTTTCTCGTTTTGATTAGGAATGATTGTGATTGGACGCAGCGGCCAGGTGGTTGCAGCGACGTCTACCAATGGAGCGAGCCATAAAGTTCCAGGGTGAGTGAAAGAAAATAAATTTAAAAATTGACCAAATTAAGTTAAAAAATTGATCTTATTTTGCTGTTTGTAGTAATGTTCATACATTTACAGTTAATTCATGATTGTTTTTTCATTCATTGCATTAATGTGCTTTATCAGAAATATTTTATTAATCCTTTATTTGTAAAATTGTATGATTTTGGATTGTTGGAAATGTGAACGATTTGTTAATATTTATATTATTATCATCATACGTGTGTTTCTGCAGCCGTGTTGGAGATTCTCCGATAGCAGGAGCCGGGGCGTACGCAGACAGTGCAGTAGGGGGCGCTGCAGCGACAGGTGATGGTGACCTCATGATGCGTTTCCTGCCCAGGTAACTTTCCGTGTGACTTTAAGAGAACAACTTACCCATAATGCACTGCTCACTTCCTGATGTTCCTCCCAATGTTTAATTAAAATGAATTACATTTAAAGATACAGAATTAATTCCTGATTAACAAGCTTTTATTTTATCTTAAGTGTAATAGATATCAAAATATTATACTGAATATTTAACGGTAATTAAATTTAATGTATTTGAGGCAAATAAATACAGAAATACCATTTATAAATAAATAAATAAATATAAACAAACACATAAAATATTAATTAATGACTTGCTAATTAGAAGGTAAATGATAGTTGCCTCTTTAAGGACACTGAAAATATCATTGATAATATTTTTGATAATATTTTGATATATTTATAATAAATATATAATGGTGAAGTCGTTAAAATATGATTGAATTTTAAATAAATAAGATGATTAATCTCAGATGTAACAGCAGATCGGTGTGAAACGTCTCCACCTGATGCTTTTACTCGTGTGACTGTTGACAGTTTTTTAGCGGTGGAGTTGATGAGGTCAGGAGTCGAACCCACCGCCGCCTGTGAAACCGCCATCTACAGGATCAAGAAGCATTACCCAGAAGTCTTTGGGGCAATCATCTGTGCCAACCGCACGGGCGGATTCGGTGAGTTTAACACTCTTACTGTGGTTCAGACGCTTTTAGAGAATTAAAGGAAATAAATCAGAGCCGACGTTTTAAAATATGCGCATATCATTAACCATTTAAAGTCTTATTATAGAACTAAAGTAAAAAAAAAAAAAGTTCTAAAATTAAGTTATGTTCAGGTATGAAGTCAACAATAATCTGTACTTTAGGTATTATTTAGATAAATAACTAATAAATAAAAATCTAAATTTATTTTTTAAAATACTTTAAAATCTTTCCTGACTACATTACGGCTTACGTAAAGATTAAATAAATGACTTATTTATGAGTTTAAAAATAAACACATTGTGTATATAGAGTATAAATATTTAATTATATAATATAATAGCCTTTAACGACTCGCACCTGTTTAATTATTTTTAAAAAATATTGTTAAGAAATTTAATAAATGTTTAATGAATATTAGGTTAACTGATTGTAACTGATTATATATAAGTATATTTAAAATTCATTTTTGTACTTTTTTATTTTGCTACTCAGAGATAAATCTACTTCAGTAATCTAAATTAACTCATTAATAACGAATGTTAGGTTTTATTTAAATAAACAGTTATTAATTATTAAAAACCATGAGCGAGCTGAAGAATAAACCTTTCTGTGAAAGCTGCTAATTTATGAATAAAAATAATGACTGCATTGTACTGTATGGATAATGTATATAAATACACTAATTTTATATTTAAATAATCTTTCAGGACTCTCAGTAGGTTAATAAAATTATTAAAAAAAAATTAAAAATGAATATCACTTAACAGGAATTAATTTATATATTTAAAAATAAATAAATAAATTTATATTTTTCAGGTAGTTTTTGTCACTACTTAGAAAAAAAACTATAAAAAAGACAAAATAAACACAACGCTAGCTGACTTATAACACTTTCTGGTTTATGTAAACCGCTAGCTTATGAAAGTTAAAAAAACTAAAAAGTCTTAAATAACTTTTAAGAACTATTTAAGAGCCATTGTTTAATAATATTATAAAGAAAGTTCATATTTTATCATTTAGGTCAACAGAAAAAAAAATGTTCATCTTAATATTTACAGAAAAAAAAGAAAAAAAAATTTAAAGTTGCTTCAGTAAAACTTTTAAATTTATTAAACTACTTAAAAAAAACCTTTAAGGATTCACAGTTATTTAAGAATAATGAATATTATCTAGTTTTTACAAGTTTTAGCTAAAAACCTGTATTTGTTTAGATAATTAAATGTAAAACACTCCGTGCTGAAGGATTTACGGTGAATTTGTAATTTAAATTAACGTCTTTCCTGTTAAAATAAAAACAAGAAAATTATATTATAGCAGGAAAAGTTCTTTCAGTATTCGACATGCCTTCCTCTGATTTGTTTAAATAATTAAACAATAATTAAAGTTAATAAAGCAGTGGTTTTTTTTCATCATTTGGAATAATGTAAGTTTTATTAAAGAATAAATAAAGAATTGTGTTTGTTTATTCCAGTATAAATGTCGTTTTCTAATATTTTTGTTGTTTGTTCTTTTAAAGGTGCAGCGTGTAATAAAGTCTCGGGCTTCTCGCAGTTTCCCTTTACGGTGTTTAATCCACAGAGCAACAGACCTCAGCTGCACAAAGTCGACTGTGTGTAGCGCTGATTTTACACACAACACACGTTCCTGAGCAAACACTGGAATCAGTTCAGCGCTGCAGCGCTGCAGGGGTCGTAGTTTAATTATTACAGATTGTTGAAGTTTTAATAAATATTTTTTTCAGACTCAAAGAGGAAAATTTCTTTATTTGAGGAATCAGAGAAAGTTCATCCCTTCAACCCGAAGCGCAAATTTAATACAAAACTACAGCACATTAACATAAAGAGAAGCAACTAATATTAAATATTAATATTTTATTAAATGTAAATGTGTATTTACGCCATTTGAAAAGTCTACTTTAGAAATCTGGCAAAATGAAATTAAGAATTTTTGCATAGAAATGTACATTTAATTTTTAAATAACCTTTTTATTACTGGGGTTAAAAATAATTCTTTACATTCTTTTTTTTTTTTTTTACCCAAAAATTAAATCAATCTATTTCAAAAATAAAAATGTAGAATATGTATTCAGAAAATTTAAAAACTTGTAGAAATTGGATAAAAATGTAAATAATTATTGTATACAAATATAACTTGCATTCCTAAAGAACATTTTTATTAATGTAATGAAAAGTGTTGAATTTTTTTATCTATATTTGATTAATTGGAACCAAAGAAAGCAGCTACATTAAAAAAAGAAATGATTTATCTTTGCATATTTAAATGAAATGTTTATAAGAAAATAATGCACAGTGCCGGGTGTAACTGTGTGTGATGACGTGTGACGTGTGAGCAGCTGATTGGCTCACGAGCTTTTCTCCGCCCACTGGAAGAACTCACACTGTTTCCCCTGTTTCAGCGGACAGACGTAAAAACGTCGCCCGTTATTCGGCCCCGGTTTGAGGACGGTTCTCATCAGGGTGCGTTTAGCGTGATGACACGTGGGGAAGTGCAGATCAGCCCACTGCCACGACACAGGACAAAAAAACGTTCAGGACAAAAATAAATAAAATAAAATATTTGTAAAATAATGATTTTAGAGTAGACTTTACTCATGAGGAAAAATAAAAAGACAAAAAAACAATTAGGGTTCATGTATAACTTGCATTATTTATCTCATTATTTCCTTTTTAAAATGTTGGATTGTTGCACTCTCTGTCTCAGCGGCTTTTAAACAAATCGTATATTATTTCATTTTATTTTAATAAAAACCTTCATGTTAATTACTGCTCTAGCTTTCTGAAGAGAATTATAAAGTTTCAGTGTTAAACGTTGCACTATAACGACTTTTAGATGAAGTCAGATTTTTAGACTTTTTTTTCTGATACAAAACATTGCTGGACTACGGCAACTCTAACAGGACAAAAACTAAATAGACTCCAGCATTAGGAGGCGCTGAAGAGTCTGCTACGTTACTGTGCTTTATACAACCAGAAGATACATATATTCATTTTTCCTTCAAGAATTCTTTCCTTTAATGTTTTGATTTCTATTTTTTTCTTTATCTTTTCTTGAAATTTAAATAAATCAAACTTTTTTTTTTTTTTTTTTTTTTTTTTTTTACCTCAAAGAAGTTACACTGGGAGCCTCGGGGAAGGGCGCAGGTGTAGAAGTGCCTGCCTTTATTCTCTCCCTCTTTAGTGACCACCCTGAGGACGCCGGGACGGCGGTGAGTGGTGCAGCAAGGGATTGTGGGTAGTGTAGTGCCACTGCTGGAATGAGACAGAATCAGAATTGTTTTAAAACGGAGAGATTGCAGAAAGTAGTGCACACTACAGGTGATTTAAACACAGCCTCACCTTGAAGCGTGCTGGTTTTCATCCTGCTGCTGTCCTCCTGTCAGACGTTCACTCTCCGTCTTCCTCCTCTTGCTAGGAATGCTGGGAAATCCAGGCGAGGCTCGTTTGCTGATATGAGCTCCTGCGGGCTGTGTCCCAATCCCAGCAGTGCTGGAGTCGCTCCCTAGCCCTACGCCGCTCCTGCGGCCGCTGGCGTGACTCGGAGGCGTAGCGGGTCCGGAGCCGAGGTCAGACAGGACGAGGGTGGTGTTCCCGAACGCAGCTCTGCGGTGGAGCTTCACTTCCTGCTGCGGTTTGGAGAAAGTGTTGTGAGGGAAGCGGATAAGTGCACTAAAGAAGGAAGGATCCTTCACTGCGTCTGTACGAGCTGCAGAGAGCGAGAGGAAGAAAAGACGAGAGAGTTTTTAGTCTCAGTTACAGAGGAGTGTGTGAATGAGTGACTGTTTTAGTTTATTTTATTATTTAATTAATATTAGTTATTTTTTTAACTTTATCACTTTAGTCTGGGATAAAATGGTTACAGTGACAATGGGGTGGGAACTGAGATCTGATTGGTTACAGTGACAATGGGGTGGGAACTGAGATCTGATTGGTTACAGTGACAGTGGGGTGGGAACTGAGATCTGATTGGTTACAGTGACAATGGGGTGGGAACTGAGATCTGATTGGTTACAGTGACAACAGGGGCAGGAACTGAGATCTGATTGGTTACAGTGACAACAGGGGCAGGAACTGAGATCTGATTGGTTACAGTGACAATGGGGTGGGAACTGAGATCTGATTGGTTACAGTCACAATGGGGCGGGAACTGAGATCTGATTGGTTACAGTGACAACAGGGGCAGGAACTGAGATCTGATTGGTTACAGCGACAATGGGGCGGGAACTGAGATCTGATTGGTTACAGACACAATGGGGCGGGAACTGAGATCTGATTGGTTACAGTGACAACAGGGGCAGGAACTGAGATCTGATTGGTTACACCATGATAGGGACAGGATCTGCAGTTTGATTGGTTACAACAGCATTGGAGGCGGGAACTGAGATCTGATTGGTAATCGTGTCATTATGTGCGGGAACTACAGTCTGATTGGCTACGTCTCAGCATCAGGGGCAAACCTGTAGTTTTTTTCTTCTGAATTGTTCTGAGACTCACCCAGAGGTCGAGGACTCATACACGCTTCACAGAACTTGACGATTGGTCGGTTAACCAGCGTGCAAAGGTCACATGACCACTCTTCTTCCTCTTTTGTGGCGACACAGTCGACGTCCTGCACGGATCTCTGACTCGTCCATCTCGGTAAAGTGTTGAGACCGGGGAGTTTACTGTTACACCACAGAGCATCATGTCAGCATCATGTGTGTGTGTGCGTGTGTGTGCGCGTGTGTGTGTGTGTGTGTGTGTATTTACAGAATTTAGAGCTATAATAGGGAGTAGGGAGCCATTTTGAAAAGAGAAGGTCTCACCTGATGTCGATTTCAGTCGGATCTTTAGTCTGGCAGCGTGAGCAGAAGTACGTCATCCTGTTATCGTTCCCTAAGCGACACACGGTGACGGCAGCACTGCACTGACCACAGCTGGAGCGCTTGTACACCTTACAGTGCTTATAGAGCGCCAAGCCGCGTTTACGACACTGACACGGAGGAATAAAGAGTTTATGACACATCAGAAACTCTGAAATTATTCTGCCAGGATAGATGATGTCACATAAACGTTCTCTGAACCTGAGACGTTGCTGCAGTGTTAAATAAGGTTTATGTGAAAATAATCCGATATCGTGATGCAGTAAAACTCATCATCAGGAATTTATCACATCACTGAGCCTCTACAGAGTAACGCAGGAAATCACACACCTGGTAAAAGAGCAGCGTGAACTCCCGCGTCATTTTCACCAGGTGCTGGACGAGTTCCGTCTTCAGCTCACTCACCTGCAAACACACGGGTTTCTGAGCGTCATTACACCCAGACGCAGGAAGTCTCGCATGGCATGAACGCGTTATCAGGATTATTCAATACGACGCTTGAGTTTTAAGTTTTAATTTTCATTTTATATCCGGATTTCTGTAGAGCTGCTTTGTGACGATGTCCATTGTTTAAAAACTCTACACAAATAAAAATGTAACTAAAATTCAAATACTGAATTTTCACAATACACAATAAACACAACAGTTTTATCATCAGTACTAAGCACATATTAAAACCTTTAAATAACTCATTTATAAGTCATATAAATGACTTATTTCTGTTTTTATTGATAGCTGTGATATAATAAATCATTTTATATCAATAATGCATTATTTATTTTAATAATCATACAATAATTTTACATTAATGATGCTATAATTAATAATTTTATTTTAATAATGCTGCAATAAATTAGTAAATTGTTGTAATAAAGGAAAAAATACATAAATCTGTAACATAAATTATTATTATTATGATTATTATTATTCTCTAACCTTGACTGCAGGATTAAGAGCACTGAGGAAAAGCGCTTCGTTCTTGATGATGTTCCCGACGCCGGGTAAAACCGACTGATCCAGCAGAACGTCACACACACTGCGGCCGCGCTCTCTACACACCGCCTCCACCGCACCACACACACTGAAGCTCGGGGAGCAGACGTCCAGACTCGCCATGAGACTCACCTTCTCCCTGCAGTCCTCGGAGAGTCTACACACACACACACACACACATACACAAACATACACACACACACACACACACACGCCCAAACACACACACATACACACAGATACACACACACACAAACATACACACAAATACATACACACACAAACATACATGCACACACGCACGTACACACAAATACACAAACATACATATACACACACACACACACAAACATACATGCACACACACGCACACGCGCACACATACATATACACACAAACATACACATACACACAAATACACAAACACACACACAAACATGCGCGCACACAAACATACATACACACACAC
Source organism: Pangasianodon gigas (assembly GCA_022758105.1). Lineage (NCBI taxonomy): Eukaryota > Metazoa > Chordata > Actinopteri > Siluriformes > Pangasiidae > Pangasianodon > Pangasianodon gigas. The sequence goes on from CM040460.1 coordinate 770,541, forward strand.
GCACACACGTGCACACAAAACACACACAAATACACACACACACAGACAAACATACACACAAATACACACGCGCAAACATGTACAATCACAAACATACACAAACATGCATACACAAATACACAGATGTACATACACACACAGACAAACACACACACCCTGAGGATCAGCAAGTGAAGAGCTGACCCTGTTATGTTATTAACTCTGTGTGTGTGTGTGTGTGTGTGTGTGTGTCAGCAGGAGAAACTCGTACCGGATTTCAGCAGTGGTGTTGTAGAAAGCCAGTGTGTCTTCAGCGAGAGAGATGACGAGAGTCGGAGGGTTTCCTCTGCTGTCTTTTCTCTCCGCTGGGTTTATACGCATCGAGCCGTCCATCCCGAAGTGCAGCCTAACACCAAAACACTGCACTTCACACTAGTTCATGACTTCCACACAGTGTCAGGAGTGCGGTGCGACTCCGTGAGATTAAATCCTCACATCTCTCAGATTATTAATAATATTCTCAACATGCAGCGATTATTAACAGTAGCTCTGACTGTAACGGCAGGTTTATATTAACACACTGCTTCTAATACACTATCGTTGCTATAGTAACAGAGACTCCACACAATGTAAGACTAATAATAATAAAATGAACTAAAAAGCATGCGGTAGTTTAACAAAGAAAAACGTTTAATCGTTTCTATAAGGAGACGTTTGTTTAATATTTATGGAAGGAGTCTCCAGTGTCAGCACTTTGTAACAGTCGTGGTGATATAACTGGAAATCGAAACGCTCACGCTGGAACTTTATGATTTTATTATTTATTATTTTACTTTGTGATTGTGTTTGTGGTTTCAGTTTCTGTTTCCCAGAAATTAATTTTGTTTGTTTTCACTTTGCACTTTTTTTTAGTTCCCTATAACATTTCTCATCTTTAATCTGATGATGATGATGATGATGATGATGATGATATCACCCTGTGTGATGCAAATATTCCACTAAAAATATTTTTAAAAAATAATAGTAATCATCTATTCATTCATAAAAACTTCCCAGATGTTGGAGTCTGGAAAAAAGTTGTCTATTTTTGCTTCAGCACTGAGATGAGGACAAAAAGATCAAAACCTTTAAGCTTTAAGCTGCAGTGGAGGTGAGAGTTACCTCAGCGCTCGGCCTCCGAAGTGCAGGAAGAGCTCTTTACCCAGAGTCTGCACTCCGGAGTACACACAGCTACTGAAACACTGCAACACGTCTCCCTGAGCACACACACACACACACACACACGTATATACACACACATACATACATACATACACACACACATACACACACATACATACATATATATACACACACACACACACATATACACATACATACATACATACACACACACATACACACACACACACACACACACACACATACA
>CM040460.1:784589-799769 GCA_022758105.1 Pangasianodon gigas
AATTAGTCATAATTATTTTTCTTTTTCCGATAAGATCACCTCCGCGTCCTTAAAGCGCACAGCAGCGCAGGAAATACTGAAGCAAACTGCTGAGTACTGATCTGACATCAAGTCTAATAAAATAAACACCACCCCAAACTCCTGGAGGAACACCACCCCGTGTCTGACTCTCAGCAGAGGAAAAAAAAATCACACAGAAATCCTCCACACTACACAGTTCCCAAACTCTTCGATATTACAGCGCCACCTGCTGGCAGAACGCGAATCCCTGCAGAACATGGCTTACTTCATAACTCTGCCTTATTAGGGAAAGATTTTTAACAAGCTCTCATCCCAAATCGCGCTATAATCACCTACAGGGCAAATCTGCAGCCTTCTGCGGGCATTAATCAGGACAGGAAGTGAAACTGTGACACAATGTCCAGACAAAAATGTCCAAATGAACAAAAGGATTTAATTCAAATAAATAACTCTTCACATGATCATCATTAATCATCATCATTAGACATCATTAATCTGAGATCTTATCATCATAAACAGTCGACATTAATCAGAAGGTCTCAGAGGTTGGAGAAGGCGGTGAGGAGAGAACCGGTCAGAACCATGCAGGACGCCAGAGCAAACAGCAGGCCGTTCCCCAGCCCCTGAAAGAATAAAAGAAAGAAATGAAATTAAAGCAAATGCATAAGAAAGAGAAAAACATCAGCGCAAGAACCTACAAAGGACCCACAGGAACCCGAGAGCTTCAGAGGAACAGAAATGGAAATAAATACAGGATCCAGACTGAAGTAAACATCATCATCATATCACACACAGTCAGGAGCGAGAACATCCTTTAAAAAGCAAACAGTTTAAACACACACACGCACACACACGCACGCACATACTCTCTCTTATTTAAGTTTATTTTTCTTGTGATAATTTTATTCTCATATTTATATCAAATTTACAGTATATTTAAGTTTAAATGTAAAGGTGTGTTTTAATTTTAAAATAATCATAGAGCAATTTTTGTACTCATAATATCTCAATGTTGTACTGTAGAAGTAGTAAAAAAATAAATGATAAAATATACACAAGGATAGTGTAAAGAAATATTTTCTATTCTATATGTGAATTTAATAATATTTAGAAATAACAGTGTAAAAATATAAACAAATAAAATATAGAAATTATTTTAAAAACTAAAGAATTTAACATAACAAAAAGATAAAATAAAACAAAAAAGCTGAGAATGTATTTTTAATTAAATAATATATTTTAAAAAACTTTTTTGGTACTCTCTTAGAAGCTTAAATATTATTATTTAAAATATGAACTACTGTACTATGATTTTATTTCCAGTTCTTCTGCTCCTTTAAGGTCCTGAGCCACTTACTTTGACCTCCTTGAAGACCACACTTCCCCACAGAGCAGCCACTAAACCATAACCCTGCAAACACAACCAGCAACACTTACACAACAACAACAACACAACATTTACTGAATGATGGACATGTGCTATGAAGAAGAATGAAGAGAAGGAGTGTGTGCTCTGATGTTCCATGTTAATGAAGGCTGAAAAGGCGAGTGAACTGATTCATCATTGCTAATTTTTTATTTTTAATCTTATATCCGTTCTGCTGCAGATGTGTTCACACTTTTGGGGTTTGATTTTGGCAAAAGTTACACGCTATTTTGTTAAATTGTGTATAATTGGTGTGTGTGTCACACAGGGCGAGAGAGAACGTGATGCTCCAGAGGTTACGATGCGTTTCCATGATGTCTGATTCAAACGAATTGTTGTTTTGAACGGATTCTTTTTAATGAATCAATAAAACTGGTTCACAGGTCCATCTGAACTGAACGTTGTGTAGCGTCTACGCAATGTTAGTGCTACTGATTTAAGCAACCTAGTTTAAGTTGAACTGAGTTCAAAGTACAGTTGAATCAGTTGAATCGATTCATTCAAACTGACACTTCACAGTACAGTTGAATCAGTTGAATCAAATTGAAACCGACAGTTTGCAGTACAGTTGAATCGATTCATTGAAACTGACAGTTCACAGTACAATTGAATCTTGAATCAATTCATTCAAACTGACAGTTCACAGTACAGTTGAATCAGCTGAATTGATTCATTCAAACAGAGTTCACAGCACAATTGAATCTTGAATCAGTTCATTCAAAATGACAATACACAGTACAGTTGAATCAGCTGAATTGATTCATTGAAACTGACACTTCACAGTACAGTTGAATCAGTTGAATTGATTCACTGAAACTGAATCAGGGAGGAAAAGCAGCTTAGTACACCGAGTTAAAACTGTTATCAGTAAACTGTTCCCCTGAGGTGCTGGAGGTCATGCTGTGCTTCCAACATGTCAGAAAAGGAACAATCTGAATCAGTTCACTTGGAAAAACAAAATCATAATGTGGGTTAAAGACCAACCCCAAACCTCACACACTTACCGTGTGATAAACACGTCACACACACAAAAGCACAAAACAGTATTTAAAAACAAAGAGCACAATGATTTTAATGTTAAGCGTTTTCCTCCATCTGTAACTCGTGATCAGAAAGCAGCTGATATCTCCTCACACTTCACTGCTCAGAGGAACACAAATGAAAAGATCAGCTCACTTACAGCCGTCACTATGGGGAAGGTGACCACGGGGCCGAGGCGGCGGTTCGCCATCAACCAGCAGTACGTCGCAATTCCCCACATCACACCCGTCAGAAACCCTACACACACACACACACACACACACACACACACACACACCAACAATAACTACACAAACCACATCACACCCGTCAGAATCCCTACACACACACCAACAATAACTACACAAACCACACCACACCTGTCAGAAACCCTAGACAAACCGCACACACGCACAGATCAACTACACAAACCACACACACACATCAACTACACAAACATCATCTACTCAAACCACACACATACACACCAACTACACAAACCACATCACACCCATCAGAAACCCTACACAAACCACACACACACACACACACACACACACACACACACACACCCCCCAACAATAACTACACAAAACACACACACACACACAGTGGTCAGAAACCCTACACATACCACACACACTCACATCAGCTACACAAACCATTACACAACACCAACAATAACAACACAACCCCCCCCACACACACACACACATACACACACACAACCACATCAACTACACAAACCACATAAACACTAACATTAACTACATGAATAAAGCGATGATTCAGGCAGGTGTGTACAGAAACTGTTCCACAGCTGTGTATAAACACTATTCACTACATCGTATTGCTCAGTATTTATTCACTGTTTCCCAGTTTTTAAAAACATTTAACACAAAATAACGACATCAGAAGAGCCATTGTGATGATAAACACAAACTCTGGTGCAGAGTGTGTAGTTGTTTAGCTGAAATTACAACACAACCAAACATTTGAACTTTAATCGAGCTCGCTGGCTTCGTTATGTCATTAACACAAGATTTACACACAGCACTGTTCTGGAGTCTGATTGGTCAGAATCAGAGACGTTGATTAATTTTCTATAACAGCAGTTGTTTAAGTGAAAGTGAACATTTGTTTCTGTACTGGATGTTTTTTGTCACCTGGTAAAATGGCTCTGGGGTAAACTCGCGGTCGGTTCTTCATCACGGCGCAGTAGATTCCAAAATAAACCGTACTCATGAGGAAAATCCCGCTGCTCTGAGCAAAACAGTAATCCAGATCTGAAAACACCACGAACATTTCATCCATCACGATCTCCTTCATCATTATTCATCAGTGGGCATGTGCAGAATTATTGGCACCCTTCAACATGTTGAATGTTCAAAATATAACATTACAGAAAATGATCTTTACATCTAGGTACATTTTCTATCAAAACAAAGCTTTTTTTTTTTTTTTTTTTTTGATTTTTAAGTAATAGTATTCACTTTCATAATACTATTAGGATTCTTAGCTTCCAAAAGGTTCTACATGGAACCTTCAAGTGTTCCCCTGGTGCAACCAAAGTACCTGTTCTAAATATTCTAAAAGCTCAGGTCCTGACTGTGTTTTGTTGATAAACTCGATCGATATAAAGGTTCCAGAAAGTGACTGGAAATCAAAGCAAATCTGAAGTCTGCATCTTTAGCTTTGCACTGGAGCTACAAGGCTAATGTTGCTAACAAGTAATGGACGTCTATAGCCACCAGTTTAGCATCATGAGTATGTAAATTACAAAAATGGACTGTTAATTTGTTATGGATTATGATGTAGGGACAGATTCAATCCAAACTGTCAGATCATTACACCCCTATTAAAAACAGTCATGGCTTCATCTTATATCATCTTCAATCACTTTCAAACACTGAAGATATTTGGTGAAGCTCCATGTTGATTGTGAGAAAAAAAAATGGCTCTACTTAAAGAAATATTTTATGTTTGAAAAAAATATTGCATCTGCGTATCGTTAAGTTCAACATGTGACTGACATATTTTTAATGAAGGGTGCCAATAATTTGTGCCAATTACACAAGACTCACCGTTCTGACTGGAGCCAATGAACATGCTGTTATTACTCACTGCGTGGTGTTTAATGTACAGAATCGGCAAGAACGAGGAGCCGTACAGCAAACCTGAGAAAACCGCTACGATACAGCCACTGAGAGAGAGAGAGAGAGAGAGAGAGAGAGAGAGAGAGAGAGAGAGAGAGAGAGAGAGAGAGACAGAGAGAGGAGAAAAGAGACCGTGAGTGAGACAGAATTAGTCATGACTTTCCAACATGAACTTTACTATTTCCCTCCTTTAAGTGTAAAGTGGGCGGAGCTAATCTTAGCTTAAAGTTTGCATAAACTCCTCCCTCACCAATCACATGGCTGATGTCACTTGCCCCGCCCACACAGCTTTGAGTGTAACACTATAATTGCATGTTGCTAAATGGATTTTAGATCATTCAGACTTTGCTGGAGGTTTAATGGCTCAATGAAGCTTGATATCATATAAATAACATGTTTATGATTCATATACGTACAGCGGTCTTCTGGCTTTTGGCGATATTGTGTCCACCCACGAGTCACTGGAACGCAGACCTTCAGAGAACGACCTCTGAATAATCAAACCGAGAGAAAAAAGTATAAATTATTAAAAAGATTAAGTCAAAAAAGCAGAGCAAACGTGATGAAACGACCTCCAGTAACCTCACCTCCTGTATGAGAATCGGCGTTGTTTCAGGGGATGAAGGTTTCTTCATGTCGCTTCTCACGAAGAAGAATATAAAACCACTGGAAAAGGAAACAAAACAGAACAGGATTGGGCCGAGAACTTCCCTTTGAGGAACTCCTGTAGTGTCAGTGAGGTACTGAGGATAAACCACCACCCACATCATATCTGCTACGGAACGGGACCATCACAGAGGGGTGCCAATACTTTGTAGACCATGAAAGGTGGAATACAGTTAGTAATGTTAGTGGGACGTTATGCTGACCTGAGCAGACAGAGAGCGGCACCACAGTAATTCAACACAGGTCTCGACACCACCTCCGGCTCCAGTCCAAACAAACCGAACCTGAACACGAGACCAGAGAGAGAGAGACAGAGAGAGAGAGAGAGAGACAGAGAGAGAGAGAGCGTGCAAGAGCAAGGGAGAGAGAGCGAGAGAGAGAGGACAGAGAGACACAGAAAGAGAGAGAGATACAGAGAGAGGACAGAGAGACAGAGAGAAAGAGGCAGAGGCAGTGAGGGAGAGACAAACAGCGAGGGAGAGAGAGAGAGAGAGAGTAAGAGACAGAGAAAGACAGAGACAGAGACAGCCAGGGAGAGAGAGTAGGAGACAAAGACAGAGAGAGAAATACCATGCGACAGAGAGGCAGTAAAAAATGTAAAGCAGCAAAACTCACACAATAAGCTGGATCTCGAGTGACTCTGTGTGTTTTTTTGCCTCAACTAAGCCTTCAAATTCCAAAATTAATGTTAATAATAAGACTAATAATAATGATTTGTTTTAGTTTTGTAATGTCTTAAGACCTCTTGAGTTGGAATTTTTGACCAAGCAAAAACATTAGAATCTGTGTGTATATATATTGATTATATATATTGAAACTCAGTGACTGATTTCAGTCAGATTTTGTAGATCAGTCAGGTGCTGATAAACACCATAAACTCATTAAGTATTGTTTTATTCACAGTTACATTAAAGGTTTTCTCTCTATAACAGAAAATGCGTGTCTAAATTCAAACGTAATAGTTATACCATTTATTTAATAAGTCTAAAGCTTACAATGAGAAACTCAAAAGGTTAGATGGATAAATGTAGCTTTAGGAAGTTAAAATGAAGAATTATTAATAAGGATTATAAATTAAAATGATCTCACCGTGAACTCGCCCAGCCGATAAGCAGACCACTGGCTCCCCAAAGCAGCATCCCGAGACCCAGACCAATGCACTTCACCACCGGCACTGAGGAGATATTTCCTGAAAAACACCAGGTAGAGTTCACGATCTGCTCAGGATTTAAACATAAACAAACCTGCAACTCTCAATCATCTTCTCCAACACGCTCAAAACCCAAGACGGCAATAATTAAGACTGTAGTTTATACCACAGCAGTGTTCAATTCTGATTGGACAGAAGCTGTTGATTAATTTTTTTTATAACAGCAGCTCTGACTCTAATGCGCTCGTTCTGATACGTTATCGTTTCTATAGCAACAGCTCATTCACAGGGACGTGTACAGCGATAATAAACAGATTAAAAATCGTTGATGTGGTGATGTTTTTTGTAAGGAGATGTTTATGTAACACTGATGGAAGGAGTCTCCAGTGTCAGCGCTTTGTAACAGTCAGAGGTAAAGCTGTAACTTTAAGTTTTCCGACATCTTCAGGACAGAGGAGTTTACGCTTCTTTGCGGTTTCTCACTAACATGCGTAACAAGCTGCGTTTTATTTTTTTATCTTATTAACTTGAAGAGAGAGAATAAAGAGACGCTGGTGAGGGAACGAGTGTTTATAGCTGCTATAATGTCAGAATATTAACTAATTTGTTCAACATTAAATGTAACTATAAATGACTAAAAACCATGATGTGTTGTTCTTTAATATATAAACAAGCATAACTGTTGGTGAATTTCTGTGGTGTAAGAGGAATAAAACACTTGGGGACATGCTGTCATAGGAAAATAATCAACTTCAAGGTGGTAACAGTAACTGTGTTTCATCTCACACACACACACACACACACACACACACACACACACACACACCGGTGGCCCAGATCATTCCTCCCAGCATGGCGGCTGGATGAGCTTTCGAGGATCGCAGCAGAAAGTCTCCTATGAGGGCCACGAGCCAGATGGCAGCGCAGGAGATCCACTGGAAGAACATGCCTGTGTGAGGAACACACACCGAGACTGGAACAGATTAACGCTGCTGTTTGTTCCTGTTAAGTGCAGAAACTTTACGTTTTCCAGATGAACCGTTTTTGGACATGCGATTTAAATTTCACTTTTTTAAATCAAATAAAAAAATTATTAAATTATTAAATGATAAGCTCCTCGTTCATAAGGTTTTACTTCATACTGTCATTAAATATTTAAAAGACTTCACTCTCTAAAACTGTGTACATCTTCATACATTTTATTTTATATTCGTGTATGTTTAATATGAATAATTTTTTATTTATATTTTCATATTTATCCTTGTGAATTCTATTATATTACTTTTTATCATTTAATCTTTACTACCTGATTGTGCAGCTCTTTGAGCTACAATGACTATGAAAAGTGCTCTATGTAAAAATAATAATAATAATAATAATAATAATAAATATCATCATCATCATTATTATTATTATTATTCCAGGATGTCTAAATCTGAGCCACAAACATTCAATCAATATTACATTTTTCAGGAAATAAATAATGTCTTAAAGAGGTTTGAAACTGCTGAGATTGACAGGAAGCACTTTACTGCTGTTTCCTGCGTCCTGATTTAAAACAGGAAGCTGGAATGAAGATTATATCACGATGCACGAGGAGGTGAAGTGTGAAGGGTGAAGTGCTCACCATCTCCAGTTTCCACCTTTTTGACAGGGACGTAGTAGGTGCCGTAGAGCAGCAGGGCGAACACACAGCTCAGGAAGCCGTACGCTTTCTCCATGTGGACAGAAGGAGCGGAGACTCCACCTGCACCTACACCTGCACCTGCACCCACAGCATCAGCATCAGCATCAGCCTGAGTGTCTGAGTGAAGGGGCTCTGAGCATCATGGGAAAAACACAAACCACATTCATAACACAAGCCTGCAAGAGTGAGCGGGAAAATTATTCCAAAATATTATTATTACTAAATTCCTGTGTGATGGTGTCATTGTGTGTCCTGTAGATCAACTATTAAACTCTTTTACTCTGAATTAATCTCTAATTAAACTCTTAATTAATCTCTAATTAAACTCTTAATTAAACACTTAGTTAAACTCTAATTAAACTCTTAATTAATATCTAATTAAACTCTTAATTAAACTCTTTATTAATCTCTAATTAAACTCCATCACCTCCTACTTCAGCACTCGTCACTGTGAGGAAGCTAAGCAGGAATAAAACAGCTCCTAAACTCCTCACAGCTCCATCAGAGTTCATGCTGCTCGCAGTAAAGCCTCACACCGGCCCGGAAACCGGAAGTGTGCTTGCGTTATCACGCGGCCCTCACTACACCGGAAGCGCACTAAGGAGCGCACGTGCCACTAATTAATCCCGAATCGTTTCCCTTACTCCATTTCCAACCAATCAGCTCCATCCTCTCAGAGCAGGTTTGGAGGGAAACCACGCCCACTTCTGTAAGAGCGCAAAGATTGCTGCAGTACATCAGAGCGCCGCCAGGGGGAGCTTTCTTTCTTTCTTTCCCACAGTATAACTTTTTTGTAATAAAGGATTTTTTTTTTTTTTTTATCTAGGTAAATTTCAGCAAAAACAAAAAAGAAATTGTAGTAAATGTGTTTTTTGTTGTTGTTATTGTATTAAATTTTAATTAATTTATTCATTTATTGAAAGAAGTAAGATTAGACACTGGATATACAAATTATTACAAGAATAAAGAAAAGAAAAAGGAAGGAAGAAAGAAATGGGTCAAAAATGGTTTTTGAAAACAAAAAACAAACAAAAAAAAAAATAGCCAAAATGCCAAAAAAAATTCTAATTTTATTGTGGCTTTTCAAGGGGTTTAATTAATTATAAAATAGTCACATTATATATAGAGATGATTACAAGAAAGAAAGAAAGAAAGAAAGAGAAAAACAAAAAACAAACAAATAACTCCATAGAGATGAATTTTTTTGGTCATTTTTTCTTTTATTATCTGATTTAGTTTATATTTATAATCATTTGATGTTAGAGCTGCAGTGTGGAAAATTATTTTGAATTTGCATCTAAAACTTACAAGACAAAAGAAGTGTAAAAAAAAGATTTCTCAAAATGTTTATGCAGTTTTGTGAGCAGCAGGTGGCAGTGTTGAGTTTATGACTCACAGAAACACAGAAGAAGTGTAGAAGTTCCAGGATTATAAACACACAAGACAGGAACACACACACTTCAAGACACACATGCACACACACACACACACTTCAGCACAGGTAATGTCATGCAGGACGTCTCAGTAACTCTAAACACTAATTCGTATGTACTTTTGGTTTATACTGAATGTGCAATAAGGAGTGTGTGTGTGTGTGTGTGTGTGTGTGTTTTATAAAAAGAAGGACGTGTAACTGAAGATCTTATTTTTATCAAGATGGGAACTGAGAATAAGGTAGGAATACACCTGCAGATATAATAATTACCTAATAAAAACTGTGTGTGTGTGTGTGTGTGTGTGTGTGATGAAGAGAAGATACTGTTACCACCTTGAAGTTGATTATTTACCTAAAACACCATGTTCTCAAGTGTTTTATTCCTCTTACACCACAGCAACTTACCAGCAAATAATTTTTTTCTGTTTATTAAATGATGACACAGCATACTTTTTATCCATTAATAGATACATTTAATGTTCATGAAGACAAGTTGTCGCTTACGTTATAGCAGCTATAAACACTCGTTCCCTCACCAGCGTCTCTTTATTCTCTCTCTTCAAGTTAATAAGATGAAAATCGCAGCTTGTTACGCATGTTAGTGAGAAACCGCAAAGAAGCGTAAACTCCTCTGTCCTGAAGATGTCTGAAAACTTAAAGTTACAGCTTTACCTCTGACTGTTACAAAGCGCTGACACTGGAGACTCCTTCCATAAATATTAAATAAATTACAGGAAATTTTTTTATTAGAATGAGTGTTATTAGATTTGTATTAGAAGGAGCGCTACTGTCAGAGCTGCTGTTCTAGAAAATTAATCAACACCTTCTGACCAATCAGAATCCAGAACTCAGAAACGCTGTGGTGTAAAATACTAATAAATCATGATGGTTTTATGTTATTATTTTTAAACAGAAGTAGAAACTGTGTTATTTTAGGTGATCAGGTGTAAAGCGGCTGTGGCTTGGGAACCTGGGAAGCCTCTCTCTGTTGAAGAAGTAGAAGTTGCTCCACCTAAAGACCATGAAGTGAGAATTAAGGTGCGTATTTCTCCTCAGGACTAACAGGAACAGTTTTGTCCTTTTAGAAGAACTTGGCTGTAGCCTCGACTTTTTAATTTTGTGTGTGTGTGTGTGTGTGTGTGTGTGTGTGTGTGTGTGGTGTTGCAGATAGCAGCGAGCGGAGTGTGTCACACAGACTGGACGTATCTGTATGATTATGAGAAAGGAGTGAAGACTCGGCCGTTTCCCCTCATTCTGGGTCACGAGGCTGCTGGTGTGGTGGAGAGTGTTGGCCCAGGGGTGACCGCTGTGCAGCCTGGTACACTAAACACACACACACACACACACACACACACACACACACGATCTGCTGACCCGGGTGAGCAGCTGTAATGCGCTACTCCGTCTATTCTTCAGCTTTTTATTCACATTAATGTTTTGATTTTGTTTTAGATGTTATTTTAAAGGTGCGAGTGGTGAGATTTGTCAGCAGAAACGTGGCAGCATCAGGTCTCCTACAGTTGAGTAGGTGGTGATGTATAAGATCTGAATTCTTTTTTTTTCTACCCTCCGATTCCTGCCCATTGTACACAAAGCTCCGCCCCCAGAACCTATAGTCGTTCAAGATAGATAGATTTAGCATGCGGATTAGAGTTAGCATTAGCAAGGACGGTCATGACATCATTTTCAAAGTTAGAACTTTTAAGTTCTGCGTCCAGCTTCGTCCCCTTCACCAGTAATAAATGACTCCATCTTGGAAAAGCACTGACAGCGATTAGGGGAGAAAATTTTTTTGGAAGCACACAGTGATTTTCTTTTTGCTCACAGGAGAATTACCAGGCTGTGCTGGGCACTTACCGAATTCATGTTCTTCTTGTTCTTGTCGTTGTGGTTGATCTTCTTCTTCTTCTACTTCTTCTTCATGTTCTTCTTCATCTTCTTCTTCTTCTTTTTCTTCATGTTATTGTTGTTGTTCTTGTTCTTCTTCTTCTTCATGTTATTGTTGTTGTTGCTCTTCTTCTTCTTTCCTGCAGGTGATAAGGTGATCCCTCTCTTCCTGCCGCAGTGCGGTGAGTGTGAGTTCTGTCTGAGCCCAAAGACAAACCTCTGCTTTAAGAACTGGTGAGTTCGCTGTTTTTAAACCCAGTGTTTTTCTTTTTCACACAAACAGCTGTACAGATTTAAACTCCTGATCAACACGATCAAACCGTACACACTCCGTCTTTACTCCTGTACTATAGTATTACTATAATATTACTAACACACGTGATACTTATTAATGAGTAATAATTATATATATTTCTCTCTCTCTCTCTTTCAGGAGTAAGACTCAGCATGGTGTGTTAGCTGATGGTACGAGTCGTATCACCTGTAAGGGGCAGCAGGTGTATCAGTTTATCGGTGTGAGCACTTTCTGTGAATACACGGTTGTTCCTGAATACAACGTCGCTAAGATTCACCGAGACGCTCCGCTGGATAAAGTCTGTCTCCTCGGCTGTGGAGTGGCTACGGGATACGGAGCAGCACTAAACGTGGCCAAAGTGTGTGTGTGTGTGTTTGTGTGTGTGTTTTCCAGTGATGTTAAACCAGTAACCTGAAGCTGCAGGAATATTGTTTTTTATTGATTAATGATTATTGCTGATGAACGACGACGTCACGCTGAGACAGGTTTAAAGTTCTTTTCTTCTTTTTCTTCTTCCTCTTGCTTCCTGTGGGAGTTTGTTAGAATATAATATAAGGGAGGGCGTGGCCTGGGTCTAATCAAGTGAATGCATGTGAATTGGAAAGGCGATGTGTGTACATAGCATCACTGCAGTGTATACATTAAACATGGTGTTACTGCTTTAATCTGAATTTCACGTCTTGAGATAAGTTGAGATAAGTTCTCACGTTTTATTTTCTGAACCCCGTGGTTGTAACTCCTCGTCTCTGCAGGTGGAGCGTGGTTCCGTCTGTGCCGTGTTCGGTTTGGGAGCCATCGGTCTCGCTGCTGTGATGGGCTGTAAAGCTGCCGGAGCCTCCAGGATCATCGGCGTCGACATCAACGCAGAGAAACATGAAATCGCCAAGAAGTTCGGTGTATCTGAGTTTGTGAACCCTAACGATCATAGCAAACCCATTCAGGAGGTGCTGGTGGAGATGACGAGTGGAGGAGTGGACTACAGCTTCGAGTGTGTGGGGAACATCACGCTTATGGTGGGTTTGAGTTTGAGTCATGAAATATCAGCTTCAGTGTGGCCGTCTTTTCTCTTCTTACAGGAACAACTGATTTTTCTTTCCCTACTTCTTCTTGTACTTCCTCATTTTCTTCTTTTCCTTCTCCATCTTCTTCTTCTACTTGTTACTAATCGTACCTTGTGGTTTATTGTATGAAGTGAATAAATTTGTTTTGTCTCCACTAGAGGGCGGTGTTTGAGAGCTGCAGAGTCGGCTGGGGAACCTGTGTGATTGTGGGATGGAATGAAACAGGCAGCATCTCGCTGGCACCTATCGACGTCCTGATGGGACGAACACTTAAAGGAACCTACTTTGGTGGTAAGAGATGAGCAGTTTATAATGTAGCAGCTCTCGTTTATCAGAGCGTCAGGTCTGAAATCCATCATTTCATCACTTAGGACAAACACTGTTTTCTGAACAGGATGGAAGAGTGTGTGTAGTTTACCCAAACTGGTGGAGGACTACATGAGCGGCCGAATTTTGCTGGATGAGTTTGTGACACACACACTCACTCTGGAGGAGACTAACCATGCCTTCGAACTGATGACCAATGGGAAAAGGTCTGTGAGTCACATGACCATAATCCAACTGAGACAACTGTTATTTATTGACTAACTGCACAACAAATTTTTTATTTATTTATTGACATCCATTTACTGTTTAGTTTTCTCTTTAGCCATTTAAGCTAGCTATGTATCATTAACTTGCTAGCTCTTCACACTTTATATAAAAATTTAAACCTAACTGCTGATATTATAGAGCTACGTAATTCATCCCATTTATCTTTCATTTACTACTTTTCTCTCTCTGTCACTTCTCTCTTTCTCAGTATCCGGACGGTGATAAAAATGTGAGCATCGAATCTCCGTTCATTAGCCATGATGACATCGTCAGTCACCATGACGACTGCTTCAGTCACCATGACAACAGACTCACTCTCCAGTGGGCCTCAGAGCTGCTGGAACTTCTGTAAAGTTTAAAGGAAAACACAGCGATGTAGACGGAAACTCGGGAGAGAAGACGTGTCTGTGTGTTTGTGTGTTAATGCTGTGATTGTAAATAAATGTGTCACCATGAGGGGGCGGGGCTATGTCACTACATCCCCTATGGAAAATCAGATGTACCTGAACTCACTATTGTGGAGCAAATCAAACTGACAACAGAGCATTGAGGTGTAGTACAAATACAACTTATTATCACAAACATAAATGAGAAAGAGTAAAATGTTCAATAAAAAGATGTATATAAAAAGAGTCAGGGGATATCAGGGACCCTGACGGGGAATGAAACGGGACTCAGGGGGCACAAAAGTTCACAAATTCCCACCAACTGGGCCAGAGGGTGTGTGCTGGCGGGGCAGGACCACAGTCCACATCTAACTAACCTTCCTCCCCTCCCACATTGCTATACAGTAGGTCACTAACCAGATAGAGGCAGGCATCAGTCTCTCTCTCTCTCTCTCTCTCTCTCTTTTGTAGCAATGAGTCATCTGCACAAATTCAATTCAGTTTTATTTATATAGCACTTTCAACCACAGCCACCATCACAAAGCAGCTTCACAGAAATCGACATATAGATTTAGATGCCTAATGAGCAAGCCAGCAAGCAACCTCCCTGAGATGACATGAGAAAGAAACTTTGAAAAGAACTCATCCTCTTCTGGGTGAAAGAGGTGATTGGTCACAATTTCCCACCAACTGGGCCAGAGGGTGGATAGTGCATTTATGAGTCACATACTTCCTCAACGGTATGCTATAAAATAAAACAGTACTGAGTGTGTTTTGAGGATCTTCAGTATGAGTCTTTTATTCCACTAGTGATGTGAAGAATGGGTGAGACTTTCTGGATGTTATAAACTGTCCTTGGTAAGTGCAGTCTTTAGAGTGTTCATGTCGCACCATCCACAGCAATCTCACAGCAAACTTTAAGCTATCCATGCATGGCCATCCTCAGCAGCAGCGAGTGATTCTCAGGTGATGGAGGCTCAAAGCAGAAGTAGAGCATCCGGATGGGCCAGGCAGATCTGGAGGTCAGAAGGATTAACGTGTAGCGTGACGCAGAGATAGAGAGGGAGAAACATTATTACGTATGCTCTTGTCCTGTTTAATAAAATGTACATTATTACATAACTAAAACGGAGAGCCAGAAGCTAACACAGACATGAGGGCACCCTGGGACATAAAGCAGCAGCTACTGCACCGTCAACAAACCTGAGTGAACGCGTGAGAGTGGGGGGGCGACAGCATCCAAACATCCCAGTTCACCACAACACTCTATGCCTGTGAACCCTCCAGACCTGCCCCTGTACCTAAGAAAAAACTATTCACAAAAGGCTTGACTAAACAAATATGTTTTCAGCCTAGACTTAAACACTGAGACTGTGTCTGAGCCCCGAACACTAAG
>CM040460.1:799869-832369 GCA_022758105.1 Pangasianodon gigas
AAAGTAGGTGTGGCGGATCATAAAAGACTATAAATAATAAAAGTTCGCTCAGGTACTGCAACGTAATACCATTCAGTGCTTTATAGGTCAATAATAGTTTTTTATAATCAAAGCAAAATTTGATTGGGAGCCAATGCAGTGTGGATAAGATAGGGGTGATGTGGTCATATCTTTTGGTTCTAGTAAGGACTCTTGCTGCTGCATTCTGGACTAACTGGAGCTTGTTTATGCTCCTATTGGAACATCCAGACAGTAAGGCATTACAATAATCCAACCTAGAGGTAACAAAAGCATGAACTAATTTTTCTGCATCGTGTAGTGACAATATATTTCTTAGCAATATTTCTGAGATGAAAAAAAGCAATCTTAGTAATATTATCTACATGAGCTTCAAATGAAAGACTGAGTGAATAATCACACCAAGGTCTTTTACTGCTGCACATGATGAAACAGAAAGGCCATCCAGAGTTATTATGTCATCAGAAAGCTTACTTCTAGCTGCATGTGGTCCTAGTACAAGTAGTTCTGTCTTGTCAGAATTAAGTAGGAGGAAGTTAATAAGCATCCAGTGTCTAATGTCCTTTATACTGTAGTAGATTTATAAATTGTGGCAGTAATTTGTCTAAGGTTAAAGTGATCAGGAATGTGGGTCAGAGAGATCATGTGAACTACACCTGGTCATCTAAACAATGCTTAATTACAACATTCCTCAGAGCATGTTTGGTATCAATCTAATCCATATTTCATGGTGAACAATGTCCTGACATCGTAAATATCATATAGGTTTAGGAAACAACATTTAAAGTATATGTTGGAATATGTGTTCTTTCTTCACACACACACACACACACACACATGCTCACACATATACATACTGGCACCACTAGGTCTGCATGGGAGACCTTTTGCCTTTGTTTTCACCGACTCATTATCAGGAACTTATTTAACATACTGTTCTGTAGGGTGAGATAGCCGACTGGGGGTAAACACATCGTGTCTCCTCCAATTGGTGCTCTGGTCATGATAAACTTCAAACAGACTCAAGGGGCTTTTACAAGAAAGTATGATTGCAGTGAGATGCATTACCATCACGCATCCTATGCCCACGACTCTGTCCACTTGCCTATTTGTGTTTTGTACAATAAACCCATTCATTACTTATCTCTCAATGCTCAGTAGTCATTCTGTAGGAAAGTATGTTGCATTAAGAGTGCATGACTTGAATTCAATTCAATTCAATTCAATTTTATTTGTATAGCGCTTTTAACAATGGACATTGTCTCAAAGCAGCTTTACAGAACAGAACATAAGAAACAGAAAAACATGCAAACAAACAAAACATGCAACAGTCCTAGATGTTAAACAAAATTATCCCTAGTGAGCAAGCCTGAGGCGACTGAGGCAACTGTGGCAAGGAAAAACCCCCTTAGATGATATGAGGAAGAAACCTTGAGAGGAACCAGACTCAAAAGGGAACCCATCCTCATTTGGGTGACACTGGAGAGTGTGATAGAACAATATCCTTTCTGCATTTATGTATAGTCATGTAGCGTTTTATGTGTATATTGATTTGTAGGTTGTTGTCTTCCTCAAAGTCCACATAGGGTTGGCAGCGTTGCTTTAAATGCCCAAATTCTCATGAGGCAGAAACCAGCTGGAGCTGGTCCATCTCTGGATGCCTCAGAATCCTCGTAGGGTTGGCCTCTGTCTACTGGAGCTGGCACAATCTCTATGTGCCTCGGGATGGGTAGAAGAAGGGAAACAAGTAGAAAGGAGTAGCGTAGCTGCTGTTCATAATATTAGCAAGCACTAAATCAATGTATGTATTAAGTGTATGCCTGGCTAAAGATATATGTCTTTAATCTATGCTTGAACTGGGAGACTGTGTCTGAGCCCCGAACACTGTCAGGAAGACAGGAAGAATGATTTGTATGTTTATAAGAAATAGTTTCTTAGCTAAACTTTTAGTATGTTAGACATGTTTGACTTCTGCATGTTTGAAGCGACTTCTGACAAGCTAAGATAAAAGGCTAATACTTGCAAGTTTAAAGTAAACCTCTGACAAGTAAATAGGAAAGGCCTAGGCTTGCACGTCGATAGAAACCTCAGAGCTAACAGAATAATTGTTTAATAAATATGCTATATAAAAGCCTCTGACATAGGAATGTCACTTTATAATGAAAGCCTAGCATGGAGCTGTTTCAGATTAAATACAATCGATACACCTTTTTTTCTTTTCACACCGCAGTGGGCCTCCTGTGACTGCATGATACATAAACCTCCTCACCAAATGATAGTAAAGTGTGCTCACACCCACCTGAACGCACCCACCTGAACGCACCCACCTGAACGCACCCACCTGATCACACCCTTCAGCACAGGTAATATCATGTAGGATGTCTCTGTAACTCTAAATACTGACCCACTAAAAGAACTACACACTAACACTTTTACTTTAAAGTGAATGTGAAATAAGGAGTTTGTGTGTTTGTTCCATTTTTAAGGACGTGTAACTGAAGATCTGATTATTATCAAAATGGGAACTGAGAATAAGGTAGGAACTGATTTATTACTGAAGTTGTTACTTCTTCTGCTTTAATACGCCTTATAATATAAAATACACTCTTAGATCTGATCTGAGCAAAAAACTGTGCAACGAAGCTTGTAATGTGAATGCAACCTTGCAACGATCAGACTTTATAAATGAAAACTATCTGTTTTCTACTAAATCTGAAGAGCTTCTACTAAATCTGAAGAGCTTCTACTAAATCTGAAGAGCGCCCTTCATGTACCTGCGAACGAGGGGGTGTTGTCTCACCATTGTGCCGTTGAGCACAACATGGCATGCAGCGATAGCTGCTAAGTTGACCTTAATAGTGGAAAAGAATTTACCACCGTCCGTAAGGTCTTGCAAAAAGCATAAAACATCCCAGAGGCAAAACCTGAATAGCTGATGCCAGAAGACCCTATAGTCTGAGACATGTGCGATATTGTACCCTCGCCCCCTCCTTGAACTGTGAGAGGCAATTCATTATGGAGAGAATGCACTCTTGCAATAGGCGTGCACGCATAGTTATTGAATTCAGCTCCAGACCCAGGAATATGACATTCTGAGCAGGAGTGAAACTGCTTTTGCTCACATTCACTCTGCAGCCGAGCGAAGTGATATTGAGCACATGATGGGTGTCTTGCACCACTTTCTCTCTGGAATTGGCTATAATTAGCCAATCGTCTATATATGTTAGGATCCTGAGACCCATCATTCTCAACGGGGCTAAACCCGCCTCCGCACACAGACAGAACACTCTCAGACTCAGCAAGAGGTCGAAAGGAAGAACTGTGAATTCATAATGTATGCCTTGGTAGGCAAAAAGAAGAGATTTCCTGTGCGGGGATAGAAGCTTACTTGGAAAAAAGCATCTTTCAGATGTTCTGATGAATTAAAAGAGAAAGAGTGCTGTATGTCAACATTCTAAAAGGTTATTTCCTCAAATTTTTGTTCCAAAATAGGAAGAAGGGAGCTGTCCTTCTTTGGAACCAGAAAATAACGAGAGTAAAACCCCTGATGGCATAGATGTGGGGATACCACTTGAAGTGCCACTCCTCGAGAAGGGAGGAGATTTCGTCTTTCAGAACATCCTCTGTATGAGAAGAGATATCTCCGCTGAAACATGGTAGTTTTCCTGCAAACTGAAGTCTGTACCCCTTGATTATAGTCAGAATCACCCACTCGGGGGATGACACAGACTGCCAGGCTGTTATGTGACTCACGAGAGTTCCCATCTGAACCAGGGAATTGCTCAGAGCTGCAAATGTGGCTAGTTCATTCATTTGTGATACAATGGCACCATCTAGTGAACAACTTGGGATGCTGGGAGATGATTTTTAATATTTTTTTGTGTTTTGGGGAACACTGGGGCCGAAGCCTTTATTGAATGTTTGAGAGCTGTGTGGAGGGAGCTGTGTGGTGACACTGCTTGTGCACATTTTCTCACTGAATTACCCTTTGATAAGTGGATGCCCCCCAAAGTGAGCTGGGAGGGGGACCACACACTACACACACTAGACAACACTGGGAATGGTGAAGCCACTACAAACACAGGGTGGCTCATTAATGAAGGAGGGTTCACCTGGTAATGTCCTTGAGGAGAGTCGGATCGCTTTGGTCAGCCCAGTTCACAGAGGCCACACCCCGGGAGGTCCCCGGGAGCGTGCCGTCATCACAGTTTCCCCCATCAGAGTTGGACTGTTCAAAATCCACACTCTGGGTCATGGCCACTTTGAGCATTCGGCACCAGAGTTTTTGGGGAGCACTAGGCAGTGGCTACAGTTTTCGGGGAAGTCGAGGGCTTCTTCAAGTGTGTTTGAGGCCTATGCAAACCACACAGAAGGGATGAGAATCCCTAGCCGTGATAAAGCACCGCATGTGGCCGGGCAGGCATGCGACTGATTATCCCTGGTGGAAGCCGAAGCTGGTTTAGAATGCGCCATGGCAGCAAAACACAGAGCTCAGTTGAATCCGTAAGGTGGGCGGCCGTAGGACAGGGAAAAAGATTGAGAGGAGGCAGGCAGCCTAATAAGTAGTGTGAGCATGGGTGGCTTGGAAAGACACAGCTAACCTGGCTTGCAAGATAAACACGTCTGGCAGAGCCTGATCCAAGGGATATGTCCTCCTGCAGACAAAAAGTGCAAATCAGTAATCCAGCGAGATGAGAGCACAAAATAAACCAGAGGTTGTGAGAAGAGAATGTCAACTGAGGAAGAGTACCGCGTGCAGGTCCTTTATGCACTCAGGTAAGGGGTGTGCCTCTACCTGGCATTAGACACACGCTCGTGTCTGTCAAAGCCAGACTTGGTGCAATTGGATGCTTCTGCAGAGGTCAGGTATGGATGCCCTTCCCACAGGTGGATCTTGAACACGAGATGATGAAAGAGAACATCACGGTATCATTCAGTCAGTTCTAGGTTAATCTACGACCTTTACCCTTCTAGAGTTTGTCTTTAACCCATTACGTTTATACAGTATACTTTACAGGGTTCTGTAGTTTACTGATGAGGAACTGTTCTAGAGCGGGTTCTTGTTGTGTTTCAGAGTGTGTTATTGTGGATGTCAGGAGTGTGTGGCAGGTGGCAGTGTTGGGTTTATGACTCTGTGACTAACACAGAACACAGAAGAAATGGATTCTGGAAGAGTTCCAGGATTATAAACACAGGAACACACACTTCAGCACACACTTCAGTACAGGTAATGTCATGTAGGACATCTCTGTAAGTATAAATGCACTACTAAAAGTAAGGGATAAAAATGAATGAAGTGCACATCAGCTAATGTACACTTTTAACTTATACTGAATGTGCAATAAGGAGTTTGTGTTTGTGTGTGTGTGTGTGTGTTGCTTTTTAAGGAGGTGTAACTGAAGATCTGATTATTTTCAAAATGGGAACTGAGAACAAGGTATGAACTGATTTGTTACTGGAGTTGTTTCTTCTATGGCTGCTTAATGTGCCTTATAATATAAATCTTATCTTATCTGAATACAAAATACACTCTTATGATCTAAAATAAACTCCGTGGTTGAATATTAAAGCAATACACCACTCAAGGACGTGTGTTACACTGTTACACTAACAAAAAGAACAAAAAATTTGGCTCATTAAAACAGAAGATAGTATCACTGCAAATCTTTGGAATCACCTATAACGGTTCCTCCGCAGGGTTGCAGGCTTTTAGTCTCCATGATAGAGTGAGTTCTACAGAAAATTGCTGCCTCGCTGATGTCCGAGTGATTTACATGTAAACCTAATGACACTCAGCAGTGCCACTCTGTGTGTGTCTGTGTGTATGTGTGTGTTTATGTGTTATTTTAGGTGATCAGGTGTAAAGCGGCTGTGGCTTGGGAACCTGGGAAGCCTCTCTCTGTTGAAGAAGTAGAAGTTGCTCCACCTAAAGACCATGAAGTGAGAATTAAGGTGTGTATTTCTCCTCAGGACTAACAGGAGTTTGTTCCTTCGGTTCTTCTATAAAATCTTGGTTGCAGCCTTGACTTTTGGACACAACCACTGATTAAAGCTCTGTGTGTGTGTGTGTGTGTGGTGTTGCAGATAGCAGCGAGCGGAGTGTGTCACACAGACTGGACGTATCTGCATGATTATGAGAAAGGAGTGAAGACTCTGCCGTTTCCCCTCATTCTGGGTCACGAGGCTGCTGGTGTGGTGGAGAGTGTTGGCCCAGGGGTGACCGCTGTGCAGCCTGGTACACTAAACACATACACACACATACACACATACACACACACACTTGCTTGTCATCCATTGTAATCTGATGTTCTTTGTCCTGTAATGGTGGGTTCTGAGACGGCTAAACAGTCTAATCCTGGAACCCCAGGTTGTGTTACAGGTGGGGTATTTATAGATAGATAGATAGATAGATAGATAGATAGATAGATAGATATACCTTATTGATCCCATGAGGGAAATTCTTGTGTTACAGCAGCATGGTCAGTAGCAAGATACAACACACACAAAATATAAAATATAAAATACAACAAGTTAAATTAAATGTAGTAGTGCAGATATGGAACATACTGTAGTTGTAGATTTAACCAGATTTACATCAGTATTTACATAAGTACACTTGTGAAAACTGGTAGTGAATAATGATGAATATGAAGAACCTTGAGAATGTAGAATATAATGACAGCTTTCTAAATGATAGCTTTCTTATAAGTGGTAGTGGTGGTAGCAGCATACTCCTATGTGTTCTTCCTCAGTTGTTTATGGTATCTCCTAGCAGTCCTGTCCTCTTCTTCCAGTGTTCAAGTCCCTCGGTCATGCCCGGGCCAACACTCTCATATCAATAAGGTTGAGCTGCTCCCATGTGTTATGGTCAGCAGATACCCCCTATAGGTTCTCAGGTCTTATGTAGCACTTCTTTAGTGAAAGCTTCACCTGGTCTTTATACCTTTTTTTTCTGTCTACCAGCTGAGCCTTGGCCACAGTGTACCTGACTGTAGACCACTCTGTGGGGCAGGTGGTTCTGTGGTGCTGATAACGTGACCTACCCAGTGTAGTTGTTTTTGTGTGACCATGGCCTCAATACTTCTGAAGTTGGTCTGGTAAGTATGTCAGTATGAGGCACATGATCACAGCAGATGAGTCCCAGGATAAGCTTCAGACATCCTAAATATGTGGAAGCACTCAAGGCCCTTCAGGATGTGACCCAGGCTTCCAGACCCCCAGCTGTAGAGGAGGGCTGCTATACAGGCAGTGTGGTAAACAGCAACCTTGGTGTGTTGGTGGAGATTCTTGTTCTGAAAGACCTGGCAGTGAAGGCTCCCGAAAGCAGCTGATGCTTCTTTAATCTGGTTATGTATTTTGTTGTCGATACTGCAGTCCTCAGACAGGATACTACCCAGGTCTTTGAATGAAGGAGCTACTGAAGGTGTTTATGGTTAATTTTGAAGACTGCACAATTTGCATATTAATAATTGGGTTAATTAGCTGACACATACGAATTATTATGCACTGGCTAGTAATTGGCAGCTGTCTGAGCCTGAGTATCTTCTCTCACCCTTATCAGATTATAGAGAATCCAAAGGTACACAATTTGGGATATACATTGAATTAAAGTAGAAAACATATCTCTCTTTTATTTTTTATTGATAAACCAAAACTTATGTGACAACAGTTTTCTCCAGCAAATGACATAATCAAGTAATGCATTCTTACTTACTCTAAAAGTAACAGGCTGCCAGGAAGCAAATATTTTTTATTTTATCATATCATTTTGTGCAGAAAGTTGATGGAAGTGTAGATTATGACAGTCTATTTAGTTCTTCTTTTTCTTCTTCTTTGCCTTCCCTCCAGGTGATAAGGTGATCCCTGTCCTTCTGCCTTACTGTGATAAGTGTGAGTTCTGTCTCAGCTCAAAGACGAACCTCTGCACAAAGAACTGGTGAGGACATTGTTGTTGAGGTTGTTTTTTTTTATCCAATTACAACCCCTGATCAACATGACCAAACCTTATTGACTCTATATTTACTACTGTAACATAATACTTTTCTGAACTTATTATATAACACTTACATATTTTGAATCTGGTCCCTCTGAAGGTTTCTTCCTCTAAATCTATATCTGTATTTCTGTAAAGCTGTGCTGTGACAATGTCTATTAGTAAGAGCACTATATAAAGAAAATTGAATATAATTGAACGTATAATATCAGGAATGAGTAGTGTGTTATATTTCTCCTCATTGCACTCATGTTCAGTTTGCTCACTGGAGGTTTAAATAGTGACCCTGACAAACAGGTTACTCAGCTGATAATACTGACTTTTTAATCTCTGTCTGTCTCTCTCAGGGAGAAGCTTCAGCAGTGTGTGCTAGCTGATGGTACGAGTCGTATCACCTGTAAGGGGCAGCAGGTGTATCAGTTTGCTGGTGTGAGCACTTTCTGTGAATACACGGTTGTTCCTGAATACAACGTCGCCAAGATTCACCGAGATGCACCTCTGGATAAAGTCTGTCTCCTCGGCTGTGGAGTGGCTACGGGATACGGAGCAGCACTAAACGCGGCCAAAGTGTGTGTTTGTATGTGTGTGTATGTGTGTGTTCATTCCAAGAACTTTTAATGAGTAACTCGAACATGCAATAAAATAGGTTATCTTAGGACATTATATTACTGATTAATCTGCTCACCTGTCTCATGGAGGACTTTAAAATCCTGAGTCATGGTGCAACACTTTAAATGTTTATGAACTCTCAGTGCTGTACTGACACACACTGCCGTACTTTTTTTTATAAACACCATGACATGGAGTTTCAGACTTTTAATTTTAATCCCCCACTGCTCTGTAAAGCAAGGTGTCCCTTAGGGATCAATCAAAGGCTGTGTTTTATTTATTATTCATATGGTTGCAATTTATAAGTGGGCCAGCTCTATCCACAAGCCCATGGCTGGACAGCTCTTTCCATGAGACCATGGTCTGCCAGCTCTATCCATGAGTCCGTGGTCGGCTAGCTCTATCGATGAGCCCATGGTCGTCTAGCTCTTTCCACACGTCCGTGGTCGGCTAGCTCTATCGATGAGCCCATGGTCGTCTAGCTCTTTCCACACGTCCGTGGTCGGCTAGCTATGTCCACGAGCCTGTGGTTGGCCAGCTTTGTCCATGAGCCCTTATTCGGACAGCTCTATCCATGAGCTCGTGGTCAGGCAGCTCTATCCATGAGCTCGTGGTCGGACAGCTCTATCCATGAGCTCGTGGTCGGACAGCTCTATCCATGAACTCGTGGTCGGACAGCTCTATCCATGAGCTCGTGGTCAGGCAGCTCTATCCATGAGCTCGTGGTCGGACAGCTTTTATCCATGAGCTCGTGGTCGGACAGCTCTATCCATGAGCTCGTGGTCAGACAGCTCTATCCATGAGCTCGTGGTCGGACATCTCTATCCAAGAGCCCGTGGTTGACAGTTCTAAAACACCAGCCATTCTCATGCTGTTAGTAAGCCTCGTCTTCCAGCTTGAAGCTGTGAGGTAGTGAGCACCCCATGTGGCTCCCACCTGAAAGTCAGTATTTACCCCTAACCGATCCTAACCTAACCCCTTTTCTTCTTAACATCTACTTCTCCCTCTTTTTCTTCATTTCCTCCTGCTTCTTCTTCCTCTTCTTTTCCTTTTCATTCCAATTTCCATCTTCACCATCTTCTCCCTTTTCTTCCTCTTTCAACTTCTTCTTGTTCTTTTTCTTTTCCCTCTTGTTCTTGTCCTTAGTTAGGATAAGTTACAGGGTAAAAATATATATAAGGCTGGATGTGGCCTGAATGATGTCACTCCCTCATGCCAATACAAGTCCATGCTTGTGAATTGGAAAGGCAGTGTATATACACAGCATCACTGCACTGTATACATTAATTGAAATTCTGACATATTTTTTGTGGATGAATTTATCTTATTTTATTTTCTGAACCCCGTGGTTGTAACTCCTCGTCTCTGCAGGTGGAGCGTGGTTCCGTCTGTGCCGTGTTCGGTTTGGGAGCCATTGGTCTCGCTGCTGTGATGGGCTGTAAAGCTGCCGGAGCCTCCAGGATCATCGGCGTCGACATCAACGCAGAGAAACGTGAAATTGCCAAGAAGTTCGGGGTATCTGAGTTTGTGAACCCTAACGATCATAGCAAACCCATTCAGGAGGTGCTGGTGGAGATGACGAGTGGAGGAGTGGACTACAGCTTCGAGTGTGTGGGGAACGTCACGCTTATGGTGGGTTTGAGTTTGAGTCATGAAATATCAGCTTCAGTGTGACTGCTCTGCAGTGACAACTTCTTCTTCTTCTTCTGAAGGCAGAGATTGCACATTAGATGTGATTCAGATGATAATAAACTTCACGTTTGATTTGATTGATGCTCTTTTATGAAACTGTTTACGTGTAAATGGTGTCATTGAGACAAACGAGAGTGTGTTGATTCAGACCCGGATGAATGAATGTGTTTTGTCTCCTCTAGAGGGCAGCGTTTGAGAGCTGCAATGCTGCCTGGGGAACCTGTGTGATTGTGGGATGGACTGAAAAAAACCTAATCTCGGTGTTCCCTAAGGACCTCGTGCTGGGACGAACGCTTAAAGGATCCTTCTTGGGTGGTAAGAGATGAGTAATTTATCACGTAGCTAATTGTAGCTACATAACATCTATTAATATTAATTTCTGCTTTAAAAAATCTGAAGGCAAAATTTCCAACAAAAAAAGAAAGAAAACAGAAAAAGCTAAAAATCTTTTTAGAAATAAAACAGTGTTTTTGGATGTATCCATATTGGTTGTTTGTGTGTGTGTGTGTGTGTGTGTGTGTGTGGTGTACTGAACAGGATGGAAGAGTGTGTGTAGTTTACCCAAACTGGTGGAGGACTACATGAGTGGCCGAATTTTGCTGGATGAGTTTGTGACACACACACTCACTCTGGAGGAGACTAACCACGCCTTCGAACTGATGACCAATGGGAAAAGGTCTGTGAGTCACATGACCATAATACGACTAATAGAGCTGTGTTAGTTATTCAATGGGATTAAATAAACTTCCTGCAGATTCCCTCCGATTAGCTCGTGATCCTTTTCTCTATCATTCTATCTTTTTTCAGTCACCTACTAGTATTCTTTCTAAATATATAGAGTTATATTTACATCCCTTTACATCTTACTTTCTTTCAGTTCAGTTTGACTGAATGACTGACTGAAGCTGATTAAATCTGATTAAACAGATGTTCTAATTAAAATAAGGACAAAATGAAGACACACTTTACAAAATAACGAACGCTGAATATAAAGTCACTTATCCCACTTTTCATTTACTGCTTTCTCTCTCTGTCTTTTCTCTCTTTCTCAGTGTCCGATCGGTGATAAAAATGTGAGATGTGAGCGTCCAATCTCAGTTATTTACCCATGACGACATCATCAGTCACTTTGACGACGGCATCAATCTCCATGACAACAGACTCACTCTTCAGTGGGCCTCAGAGCTGCTGGAACTTCTGTAAAGTTTAAAGGAAAACACAGTGATGTAGACGGAAACTCGGGACAGAAGACGTGTCTGTGTGTTTGTCGTTCATGTGTTAATGCTGTGATTGTAAATCAATATTATAATAAAATTGAGATGTAGTACAGATGTTGGAGAACATTTCATTGGTCCCGGCATCACATGATTTGAAGTGGTGTTAATTCAGATATACTGATGACAATTTATACTGCATTGCTCCCCCCTAACACTTGAGCCACTTCCTGGAACATTGTAGCAACCTAGCAACAGCCTAGGAACCAAGTGACATATCAAACTCCATAACTAACTACATGTTTTAACCTTTTAGCCTTTTAACTGTTCAACTTTTTAAGATTTTAAATTCTATAACCGTGAAACAATAGGTTACTGTCCATAACCCTGGTTCTCTGAAACATAGAGTGGAGAGATCGACCGTTGGGAAAGGCATCCATACCTGACCTCTGCAGAAGCATCCAATTGCACCAAGTCTGGCTTTGACAGACAGGATCGCATGTCCAATGCCAGGTAGTGGCACGCCCCTTACCTGAGTGCATAAAGGACCTACACGTGGTACTCTTCCTCAGTGAGCATATTTGCTTGTCGTGCTGAAAGCGAGACAAGCTTGGTGGATCTCTCCACTCGATGTTTCAGAGAACTGGCGTTAAGGACAGTAACCTATTGTCACCTCTTTCATAATCTTGTGTTTGAGATCCACCTATGGGAGAAATGGACAACTCCCCTGTTGCCCAATACACTCACAGTGAGGCCCTGTAAGACAGGGGATGGTCATCTAGTTAGGTGGTGCTTGACGCATCCCATAATAACATGCCTGGTAATACCATGCACAGGGGTGATAGTGGTACGCAGGAGGAAACATGAAGGACAGGTAGTGGCATACATCTGCAAACAAGCCTGGCGACGCCCACACAGAAGTGAAGGTGGCATCCACGCAAGGACATAAAAGTAATGCTGGTAACATGAATAAGCAGAGCCTGACAGCCAAAGCTTAAAGGGCAGTTAGAGGGCTTAAGGGAGGGAGGCTACAAGAGCCCACTCCTAGGACAGAATGAGCTACCGGGGTCCTAGTGACATCAAGCAGGTAGTATCTGACAAATGTATGGGGAGAAGCCCAGCTTGCAGCAGAACAGATATCCTGTAATGAAACCCACCTAAACAGAGCCCAAGAGGCAGCCACACCCCTAGTAGAGTGTGCTCTGAGGCCCCCAGGAGGCTGCACTCCCTTCGATTCATATGCCAAAGTTATAGCTTCCACAAGCCAATGAGAGAGGTGTTGTTTAGAAATGGGATTCCCCGTAGGCGGGGTGGCCTAGGAAATGAAGAGCTGGTCACTCCTTCTGAAAGGACTGGTCCAATCCAAGTAGGCCCGAATGGCACGCACAGGACACAGAGCATTCAACCTCTGATCCTCTAGATAGGAGAAGGGAGGCGGAAAGCTCGATCACCTCACAAGTGAATGCTGGGGAGCATTTAGCCATAAAGGCCTGGTTGGGCATAAGAAAAACCTTATCTCCACTGTGAGAGAATTTAGTGCACGAGGGATGAACAGAGAATGCGTGTAAGTCACTGACATGTTTGGCTGAAGCCAGGGCCAGGAGCAAAGCTGTCTTAAAGGACAGAAACTTTGGGGAAATGTCTCCTAGGGGCTCAAAAGGCTGTTGAGACAGAGCCTCCAGCACCATGGAGAAGTCCCCATCTGGAACAGCTCTTCTAGTGACTGTAAGGGAATGGTGAGCGCCCTTCATGTACCTGTGAATGAGGGGGTGTTGTCTCACCATTGTGCCGTTGAGCACAACAAGGCATGCAGCAATAGCTGCTAAGTAGACCTTAATAGTGGAAAAGGATTTACCACCGTCCATAAGGTCTTGCAAAAAGCATAAAACATCCGAAACTGAACACTGATATGATATCAGCCAGCACCCATCACACCACTCCTGGAACACATGCCACTTACTGTCATATAGGGAGCTTGTGGAGGAGGCCCTAGCGCTCTGTATGGTGGTGGCCACACATAGAGGAAGCCCCATTATGTTCAGTTTTGCCCTCTCATGGGCCAAGCCCAGAGGGCCACCCTGTCTGGATGAGAGTGATAGATTTTCCCATTTGCCTGAGACAGGAGGTCTGTGCATAATAGGAGGGGCCACGGCTGGGCATACAAAAGAGGAATTATCTCTGCCAGCCACATTGCTTTGGGCCACCTGGATGCAACCAGAATTAGGGTCAGGTCTGAACTCTCACCCTTGCCATGTTGGGGGCTATTAGGCAAAGGGGAGGGAATGCGTAGAGCAGCACGTTGGGCCACGGATGGACAAATGCATCCACGCTGAGGGGTGTGTCCCCATCCCTTAGCAAGAAGAACAAAGGACAATGGGTGTTTCGTGCGAGGTAAAGAGATCTATGGTTGCCTGACCGAATCTCTCCCACAGCAATCCCACTACTTGAGGTTAGAGGCACCAGTCTCGGTAGAGTTGGTTCCCCCTCAACAAGAGGTCTGCACCCCTGTTCAAAATGCCCGGGACATGGGTCACACATAATGGCAGAAAGTGCCGCCTGCTCCACACTAAAAGCCTGTGAGCTAGAGCATGAAGCTTGGTGGAGTGCATCCCTCCTTGGCGATTGACATGTGCTACAGCCATGATATTGTCGCAGTGTACCAGCACATGATGCCCATGGTGGCGGGGCAGGAAATGTTTCAGAGCCTTCCAAACTGTAATGATCTCCAAATAATTTATGTGGGCTGAGTGAAACTCATTTGCCCACAAGCCATTCAGTGTTCTGCCCTCCTGGGTGGCTCCCCACTCTATTGAGGATGCAGCTGTTGTTACCACTTTTCGCAACACACCCACCCTGAGGGGGGTGCCATGAGCCTAAAACTCCAAGTGGTGCAGGGCTGCTGAGCATGAGTGCGTCACCCTGACGGAGTGGCAGAGGTTGTGTAAAGGACTGAGTTGGAGGGATAAAACCCACTTCATGAATGCCCTCATTCTCAGAGGGCCCAGAGGCAAAACCTGAATAGCTGATGCCAGAAGACCCTATAGTCTGAGACATGTGCGATATTGTACCCTTGCCCCCTCCTTGAACTGTGAGAGGCAGTTCATTAGGGAGAGAATGCCCTCTTGCGATAGGCGTGCACGCATAGTTATTGAATTCAGCTCCAGACCCAGGAATATGACATTCTGAGCAGGAGTGAAACTGCTTTTGCTCTATTCACTCTGAAGCCGAGCGAATTGATGTGCGCAAGCAGGCCATCTTGGGTGGGGATAAGGTGTCTGGCGATAGAGGGCTCAATGGTGGGGGGGTCACCCGTGCAGAGAGTCGCCATGTCCTTAACTCTCCAGCAAAGTTTCCTATCATGAACATCCCTCTCTTGGTCAGTGGCACAATGTACAGCCTACCACACAAAATTCGAAGGGGATGGACTGAGGTAAGGCAGTGGGAGTGAAGGTCTACATCATCCTCATCCCAGAGCTGGATGGCTCATTAATGACGGAGGGTTCACCTGGTAAGATGTCCTTGAGGAGAGTCGGATCGCTTTGGTCAGCCCAGCTACAGTTTTCGGGGAAGTCGAGGGCTTCTTCGAGTGTGTTTGAGGCCTATGCAAACCACACAGAAAGGATGAGAATCCCTAGCCGTGATAAAGCACCGCATGTGGCCGGGCAGGCATGCGACTGATTATCCCTGGTGGAAGCCGAAGCTGGTTTAGAATGCGCCATGGCAGCAAAACACAGAGCTCAGTTGAATCCGTAAGGTGGGCGGC
This sequence comes from Pangasianodon gigas, assembly GCA_022758105.1. Taxonomy (NCBI): domain Eukaryota; kingdom Metazoa; phylum Chordata; class Actinopteri; order Siluriformes; family Pangasiidae; genus Pangasianodon; species Pangasianodon gigas. The sequence goes on from CM040460.1 coordinate 815,159, forward strand.
CGTAGGACAGGGAAAAAGATTGAGAGGAGGCAGGCAGCCTAATAAGTAGTGTGAGCATGGGTGGCTTGGAAAGACACAGCTAACCTGGCTTGCAAGATAAACACGTCTGGCAGAGCCTGATCCAAGGGATATGTCCTCCTGCAGACAAAAAGTGCAAATCAGTAATCCAGCGAGATGAGAGCACAAAATAAACCAGAGGTTGCGAGAAGAGAATGTCAACTGAGGAAGAGTACCGCGTGCAGGTCCTTTATGCACTCAGGTAAGGGGTGTGCCTCTACCTGGCATTAGACACATGCTCGTGTCTGTCAAAGCCAGACTTGGTGCAATTGGATGCTTCTGCAGAGGTCAGGTATGGATGCCCTTCCCATAGGTGGATCTCAAACACGAGATGATGAAAGAGAACATCACAGTATCATTCAGTCAGTTCTAGGTTAATCTACAACTTTTACCCTTCTAGAGTTTGTCTTTAACCCATTACGTTTACACAGTATACTTTACAGAGTTCTGTAGTTTATTGATGAGGAACTGTTCTAGAGCGGGTTCTTGTTGTGTTTCAGAGTGTGTTATTGTGGATGTCAGGAGTGTGTGGCAGGTGGCAGTGTTGGGTTTGTGATTCTGTGACTAACACAGAACACGGGAGAAATGGATTCTGGAAGAATTCCAGTATTATATACACAGGTTCATGCACTTCAGCACACACTTCAGTACAGGTAATGTCATGTAGGACATCTCTGTAAGTATAAATGCACTACTAAAAGTAAGGGATAAAAATGAATGAAGTGCACATCAGCTAGTGTACACTTTTAACTTATACTGAATGTGCAATAAGGAGTTTTTTTGTGTGTGTGTGTTGCTTTTTAAGGAGGTGTAACTGAAGATCTGATTATTTTCAAAATGGGAACTGAGAACAAGGTAGGAACTGATTTATTACTGGAGTTGTTTCTTCTACGGCTGCTTAATGTGCCTTATAATATAAATCTTATCTTATCTGAATATAAAATACACTCTTATGATCTAAAATAAACTCCGTGGTTGAATATTAAAGCAATACACCACTCAAGGACGAATGTTACACTAATTTTATTCCCCTGTCCGTGATAAAATCTCTGTAACGCACACCCTCGAGTGGCTTATTGCATTTATAAAACAGTAACAAAAAGAACAAAAAAATTTGGCTCATTAAAACAGAAGATAGTATCACTGCAAATCTTTGGAATCACCTATAACAGTTCCTCCTCAGGGTTGCAGGCTTTTAGTCTTCATGATAGAGTGAGGTCTACAGAAAGTTGCTGCCTCGCTGATGTCCGAGTGCTTTACGTGTAAACCTAATGACACTCAGCAGTGCCACTCTGTGTGTGTCTGTGTGTATGTGTGTGTTTATGTGTTATTTTAGGTGATCAGGTGTAAAGCGGCTGTGGCTTGGGAACCTGGGAAGCCTCTCTCTGTTGAAGAAGTAGAAGTTGCTCCACCTAAAGACCATGAAGTGAGAATTAAGGTGTGTATTTCTCCTCAGGACTAACAGGAGTTTGTTCCTTCGGTTCTTCTATAAAATCTTGGTTGCAGCCTTGACTTTTGGACACAACCACTGATTAAAACTCTGTGTATGTGTGTGTGTGTGTGTGTGTGTGTGTGGTGTTGCAGATAGCAGCGAGCGGAGTGTGTCACACAGACTGGACGTATCTGTATGATTATGAGAAAGGAGTGAAGACTCTGCCGTTTCCCCTCATTCTGGGTCACGAGGCTGCTGGTGTGGTGGAGAGTGTCGGCCCAGGGGTGACCGCTGTGCAGCCTGGTACACTAAACACACACACACATACACACATACACACACACACTTGCTTGTCATCCATTGTAACCTGATGTCCTTTGTCCTGTAATGGTGGGTTCTGAGACGGCTAAACAGTCTAATCCTGGAACCCCAGGTTGTGTTACAGGTGGGGTATTTATAAGTGGTAGTGGTGGTAGCAGCATACTCCTGTGTGTTCATCCTCAGTTGTTTATGGTATATCCTAGCAGTCCTGTCCTCTTCTTCCAGTGTTCAAGTCCCTCAGTCACCCCTGGGCCAACACTCTCCTGTCAATAAGGATGAGCTGCTGCCAAGTGTTATGGTCAGCAGATACACCCTACAGGTTCTCAGGTCTTATGTAGCACTTCTTTAGTGAAAGCTTCACCTGGTCTTTATACCTTTATACCTGGTCTACCTGCTGAGCCTTGGCCACAGTGTACCTGACTGTAGACCACTCTGTGGGGCAGGTGGTTCTGGGGTGCTGATAAGGTGACCTACCCAGTGTAGTTGTTTTTGTGTGACCATGGCCTCAATACTTCTACACCAGTGTAGATTATGACAGTCTATTTAGTTCTTCTTTTTCTTCTTCTTCGCCTTCCCTCCAGGTGATAAGGTGATCCCTGTCCTTCTGCCTCACTGTGCTAAGTGTGAGTTCTGTCTCAGCTCAAAGACGAACCTCTGCACAAAGAACTGGTGAGGACCACCAGTTTTTTTTTATCCAATTATAGCCCCTGATCAACATGACCAAACCTTATTGACTCTATATATTTACTACTGTAACATAATACTTTTCTGAACTTATTATATAACACTTACATATTTTGAATCTCTAAATATTTTTGAAGCTCAAAATCTATATCTGTATTTCTGTAAAGCTGTGCTGTGACAATGTCTATTAGTAAGAGCACTATATAAAGAAAATTGAATATAATTGAGCGTATAATATCAGGATTGAGTAGTGTGTTATATTTCTCCTCATTGCACTCATGTTCAGTTTGCTCACTGGAGGTTTAAATAGTGACCCTGACAAACAGGTTACTCAGCTGATAATACTGACTTTTTATCTGACTTTTTATCTACAGACCTTTTGTCTGTCTCTCTCAGGGAGAAGCTTCAGCAGTGTGTGCTAGCTGATGGTATGAATCGTATCACCTGTAAGGGGCAGCAGGTGTATCAGTTTGCTGGTGTGAGCACTTTCTGTGAATACACGGTTGTTCCTGAATACAACGTCGCCAAGATTCACCGAGATGCACCTCTGGATAAAGTCTGTCTCCTCGGCTGTGGAGTGGCTACGGGATACGGAGCAGCACTAAACGCGGCCAAAGTGTGTGTTTGTTTGTGTGTGTATGTGTGTGTTCATTCCAAGAACTTTTAATGAGTAACTCGAACATGCAATAAAATAGGTTATCTTAGGACATTATATTACTGATTAATCTGCTCACCTGTCTCATGGAGGACTTTAAAATCCTGAGTCATGGTGCAACACTTTAAATGTTTATGAACTCTCAGTGCTGTACTGACACACACTGCCGTACTTTTTTTTATAAACACCATGACATGGAGTTTCAGACTTTTAATTTTAATCCCCCACTGCTCTGTAAAGCAAGGTGTCCCTTAGGGATCAATCAAAGGCTGTGTTTTATTTATTATTCATATGGTTGCAATTTATAAGTGGGCCAGCTCTATCCACAAGCCCATGGCTGGACAGCTCTTTCCATGAGACCATGGTCTGCCAGCTCTATCCATGAGTCCGTGGTCGGCTAGCTCTATCTATGAACCCATGGTCTGCCAGCTCTATCCATGAGTCCGTGTTCGGCTAGCTCTATCCATGAACCCATGGTCGTCTAGCTTTTTCCACACGTCCGTGGTCGGCTAGCTATGTCCACGAGCCTGTGGTTGGCCAGCTTTGTCCATGAACCCTTATTCGGACAGCTCTATCCATGAGCTCGTGTTCAGACAGCTCTTTCCATGAGCTCGTGGTCGGACATCTCTATCCAAGAGCCCATGGTTGACAGTTCTAAAACACCAGCCATTCTCATGCTGTTAGTTAGTCTCGTCTTCCAGCTTGAAGCTGTGAGGTAGTGAGCACCCCATGTGGCTCCCACCTGAAAGTCAGTATTTACCCCTAACCGATCCTAACCTAACCCCTTTTCTTCTTAACATCTACTTCTCCCTCTTTTTCTTCATTTCCTCCTGCTTCTTCTTCCTCTTCTTTTCCTTTTCATTCCAATTTCCATCTTCACCATCTTCTCCCTTTTCTTCCTCTTTCAACTTCTTCTTGTTCTTTTTCTTTTCCCTCTTGTTCTTGTCCTTGGTTAGGATAAGTTACAGGGTAAAAATATATATAAGGCTGGATGTGGCCTGAATGATGTCACTCCCTCGTGCCAATACAAGTCCATGCTTGTGAATTGGAAAGGCAGTGTATATACACAGCATCACTGCACTGTATACATTAATTGAAATTCTGACATATTTTTTGTGGATGAATTTATCTTATTTTATTTTCTGAACCCCGTGGTTGTAACTCCTCGTCTCTGCAGGTGGAGCGTGGTTCCGTCTGTGCCGTGTTCGGTTTGGGAGCCATTGGTCTCGCCGCTGTGATGGGCTGTAAAGCTGCCGGAGCCTCCAGGATCATCGGCGTCGACATCAATGCAGAGAAACGTGAAATTGCCAAGAAGTTCGGGGTATCTGAGTTTGTGAACCCTAACGATCATAGCAAACCCATTCAGGAGGTGCTGGTGGAGATGACGAGTGGAGGAGTGGACTACAGCTTCGAGTGTGTGGGGAACGTCACGCTTATGGTGGGTTTGAGTTTGAGTCATGAAATATCAGCTTCAGTGTGACTGCTCTGCAGTGACAACTTCTTCTTCTTCTTCTGAAGGCAGAGATTGCACATTAGATGTGATTCAGATGATAATAAACTTCACGTTTGATTTGATTGATGCTCTTTTATGAAACTGTTTACGTGTAAATGGTGTCACTGAGACAAATGAGAGTGTGTTGATTCAGACCCGGATGAATGAATGTGTTTTGTCTCCTCTAGAGGGCAGCGTTTGAGAGCTGCAATGCTGCCTGGGGAACCTGTGTGATTGTGGGATGGACTGAAAAAAACCTAATCTCGGTGTTCCCTAAGGACCTCGTGCTGGGACGAACGCTTAAAGGATCCTTCTTGGGTGGTAAGAGACGAGTAATTTATCACGTAGCTAATTTTAGCTACATAACATCTATTAATATTAATTTCTGCTTTAAAAAATCTGAAGGCAAAATTTCCAACAAAAAAAGAAAGAAAAGAGAAAAAGCTGAAAATGTTTTTAGAAATAAAACAGTGTTTTTGGATGTATCCATATTGGTTGTTTGTGTGTGTGTGTGTGTGTGTGTGTGTGTGTGTGTGTGTGTGTGGTGTACTGAACAGGATGGAAGAGTGTGTGTAGTTTACCCAAACTGGTGGAGGACTACATGAGTGGCCGAATTTTGCTGGATGAGTTTGTGACACACACACTCACTCTGGAGGAGACTAACCACGCCTTCGAACTGATGACCAATGGGAAAAGGTCTGTGAGTCACATGACCATAATACGACTAATAGAGCTGTGTTAGTTATTCAATGGGATTAAATAAACTTCCTGCAGATTCCCTCCGATTAGCTCGTGATCCTTTTCTCTATCATTCTATCTTTTTTCAGTCACCTACTAGTATTCTTTCTAAATATATAGAGTTATATTTACATCCCTTTGCATCTTACTTTCTCTCAGTTCAGTTTGACTGAATGACTGACTGAAGCTGATTAAATCTGATTAAACAGATGTTCTAATTAAAATAAGGACAAAATGAAGACACACTTTACAAAATAACGAACGCTGAATATAAAGTCACTTATCCCACTTTTCATTTACTGCTTTCTCTCTCTGTCTTTTCTCTCTTTCTCAGTGTCCGATCGGTGATAAAAATGTGAGCTGTGAGCGTCCAATCTCAGTTCTTTAACCATGACGACATCACCAGTCACCATGACGACAGCATCAATCTCCATGACAACAGACTCAATCTCCAGTGGGCCTCAGAGCTGCTGGAACTTCTGTAAAGTTTAAAGGAAAACACAGTGATGTAGACGGAAACTCGGGACAGAAGACGTGTCTGTGTGTTTGTCGGTCATGTGTTAATGCTGAAATAAAAAATAAAATAAAAATGAAACTGCAGTCTGAAATTGGAATAAATATCACTGCACTTACAATATTTTGCCCTGTTGTCATTTTAGAAATGCAAATGTTTAATATGACATTTAATTGCAGACATTTTTAATTTTTTGCACCCTAGCCTGTAAGGCATATGGTATCAGTTTTTAGTTACTGCTGATCCAAGCTCTGAAATCTTCAACCTGAAACCTTCAAAAGTTTTCAAAAAGAATCTGAAAATGTAATTATTTTTTAAAAATTATATTCAAGTTTTTTTCTATTTACAGTTTTTGACTGTATTTTAATATTTCTTTAGTCCTTCTGAAGATTTTAATATTTTATTATTTCTTTTCATTTCTGAAACGTTTAAACATAAAATTAAACAAAAAATTAAAGATAAAACTTAGAAAAGTGAAAAGTTAATCATTAAGTCTGATTAACTCCTCGTTTGTAGCTGCAATGTCTATTTTTTTTTTTTTTTTTTTTTTTTTTTTTTTTTTTTTTTTTTTTTTTTTTTTTTTTTTTTTTTTTTTTTTTTTTTTTTTTTTTTTTTTTTTTTTACATTTTAACCCTTTAATATCTTGCTTGCTAGAACTTTTGGCCAACAAATATCTTCTGAGTTAATTTTAAATTGCAAAAAAAGAGTATATGTGAATTTATATAATTTTACAAAATTACTCAAATTATTTATCCAGGTCATGTCAATGCTGTGATCAGAGTCTAACTTTAATTACCAGCCTGCTTCATAGCCTATAAACATGGCTGCCACGATCTCCAACTCCAGCACACACACTCATGCTCACGTTCCCAGTCACCTGATGGCTGATTACACACACTCAAACGCAGAGTATCGTTCAGTGTATCCTACCTGACGAGCCAAGCCTCGATGCTTTTGCATTCCGATTTCTGAGTCTTGGATTTTTCCAAGTTTTATCCAAGTTTTGTCAGAAGTCTGTTTTTGATCCTGACTTTGCTTCACCTTTTAAATTTACCTGCCAGTTCTTGCAGTAGCGCTTTTTACCTGCAACTGCTGCTATCTCATCTACCTGACGATCCTATATGTTGATATTTTTCCATACAGCATTGAGAGATAATTGTGTATCTTTAAAGTATTTATTTTATTACAAAAATAACATTATGTCAGACCAATAAGATAATTTTCTTAAAATTAGATTTCTTAAAATTAAAGTAAAAATGTCTAGATTAAATAATTTTATTTAGGTTAAGTAATTAAGTAATAATCTCATGTATCTGTTAGAAATATATAATTTATATTTATTTTATGGGATTAAAAAGATTAATCTGTATTTAAGATATTTAATAGCTATCATTTTTTTTTTGTTTGTTTTTTTGCTGTGTGTATTTCTAATACATCACCTGTAACGAGAATGTGAATTTGTCCAGCAGGGGGCAAACTTGCACCACTATACAACGTTTTTTCGTCCTGCTGACACACACACACACACACACACACACTGTTTTCAAACACCACACGGTTTGGGACATGACCGCAGGACTCCCACACCGCTGTCCAAAACCTCAATCTCATTTTACAGAGCTCGTCTGGTCAGTCTGCAAAAACAAGATCCTGCTGAGACACACACACACACACACACACACACTCGCAGGCCGTGTGAGGTCTGACCTCTGTAATATTATATATGATCTGATGTGGAGGGTTGGAGTAACACGTGTGGCCTGTCAGACTCAGAGACTCAGAGACTGTCCGGAAATTTTTTTATTCGAACTTCAAGTAGATGAAGATCTTTATCTTCATTTTAAATGGAAAAAAAAAAAAAATCTGCTGGTGTGTTTCACTCATTCTCTCACCACAGTGTGTGTGTGTGTGTGTGTGTGTGTGTGTGTGTGAGTTACGTCCAAACCCTCCTCATACCCCTCCTCTTTCCCCCGTCTCTCTCTCTCTCTCTCTCTCTGAGGGAAAAGAGACATCAAAAGAGAGACAGACAGATGGAGAGACAGAAAGAAAGAGAGAGAGAGAAAGAGACGAGTTGAGGCAGGTGCTCGCTCGAGTCATTTCTAAATCCTGAGAAAATCTGAAGAAAGATTTCTCCATAGATCACATCAGAGTCAACATTGTGTTATATACGTGTTATATACGTGTGTAATATGTGTTTTATGTGCTTCATATTATATTATAATATATTATACTATATATAACTACTACATGTGTGTGTTGTATGCATATGTGCGTGTTATATAGGTGTGTGTTTATTGTTATATATGTTCTATATATTTGACTTTATATATACACATATGTCTGTCTTAAATGTTGTGTGTGTTATATATGCAATCAGTTGCTTTTATATGTTATATATGTGTTATATACAGTAAAGATGTTTTATGAGTTATAGATACAGTATGTGCTCTGTCTGTATTACATGTTATGCGTGATATATATGTAATTAGTGGTATATGTGTTATATATATATTATAGAGTAAGATTGTTTTATGTGTTATTTAGGTGTGTTATCTGTTGTGGCTTATGTGTGTTGTGTTATATCTTTTATGTATGTGTGAGTTAATAGTGTTACAAAAGCTATCTTAATAGAGAAAAGCTAATCTAGAGAGGTAAAGCTAACCTAGCGAGTGATAAGTAACTAGTAAACTAACCTAGCGAGTGATAAGTAACTAGTAAACTAACCTAGCGAGTGCAGCTACTGTGTTTGCTCTGTAAGCTGGTCAAACAAACTCACACTAAATAAAGCCGATGCAGCTAAATCCACACACACTCGCTGTAAAGTCAGTAAATTAATCTCAAAAAACACAAAATTTATACATAAACAGATTCAGAAAAATAACTTCTTACATACCGTATCTGCCCAGAGCCGTTCTTTGCTAATTTTAAGAGACTGTGTGTGGTCCTGGTGAAATTAGCCAGCTAACTTCGGCTAACTGTGAGTGACAAGAAAATAACGAGAGGAAGTCACGACCACACACGTTCCTCGTTTATATAAACTAATATCATACGAAATTAAATGTAATTTCTCCTTTACAACTGGGAACAAAATGTTTACACCAACTTAATTTTTTTTGGCCAAACTGCAGTATCTCTGTAAATGTATGCTAATACGTTAGCATGACTAAGCGTTTTCTCCCTCAGGTTTGAATGTTAGCTTTGCTAGCTCCTGCGTGTCGGTTTATTCCTCTTTAGTGTTGTGTTCATATCTACTATCAGGTGCTAAATATAAAATATATTTAAGAACACACCTTAAAGAAGTGCAGCGTAACTCACACGATGTAAAATATTAGTGTGTAAAAAAAGAATTATTTTATTTTATTTGAATGTAACGAGTTTTCTCCGTGTCTGTGATTGACAGGTGAATCCACGCTGCATTGTCCGTCTCTAATCAACAATAATGATTTTCTTTCTCGCAGCAACAGATATGAAATCACTTCACACACGCGAACGCGTCCTCGGTCCACACGCAAATATCATCGGGTTGCGAGGCAAACACGCATCGTTCCTGCACGCGCCCGCGGCCTCATAAAGAAAATTGACAAACAGCCAAAATGGCAGCGGAGGTAAACAGAGCGAGTAAATAAAACCTGCAGGAGAAAAAATGTCACAGGGGCCGAGTTGTCTTTCACAATATTTAGATGGGGATCAAAAGATTTCTCCTTCAATTATTATATTTAGTGAGTGCATGTGTGTGTGTGTGTGTGTGTGTGTGTGTGTGTGTGTGAGAGAGAGAGAGAGAGAGAGAGAGAGAGAGACTGCCAGATGGTGACACTGTGGAGCTGCATCACAACTCTTCCTGCGTCCTGGAATTTGAGTCTGCAGTAAAACATCAGTCTGTCTCTCTGAACATCTGTCCATCTGTCATCGTGTCCATCTCTCTGTCTGTCTGTGTGTGTGTGTGTGTGTCTGTCTATAGAAGTTGGTTTGTCAGTCTGTCAGTTTGTCTTTCTTTCTGGCTATCTATTCATCTGTTTGTCTTTCTGTCTGTCTCTCTCTGTCTTTCTGCCAACCTGCCTGTCAGTCAATCTCTCTGTGTGTCTGTCTGTCTCTCTGTCTGTCTGTCTGTCTGTCTCTATCTCTCGTTCTCTCTCTTTGTCTCAGTCTGTCTGTCTGTCTGTCTGTCTCTATCTCTCATTCTCTCTCTTTGTCTCAGTCTGTCTGTCTGTCTGTCTGTCTCTATCTCTCATTCTCTCTCTTTGTCTCAGTCTGTCTGTCTGTCGGTCTGTCTCTATCTCTCATTCTCTCTCTTTGTCTCAGTCTGTCTGTCTGTCTGTCTGTCTCTATCTCTCATTCTCTCTCTTTGTCTCAGTCTGTCTATGTCTATAGCTGTGTGTCTGCCTGTTTCTGTCTGTCTCTCTCTGTCTTTCTGCCAACCTGCCTGTCAGTCAGTCTCTCGCTGTCTGTCTGTCTGCCCTGTTGTTGTTCATCCTGTCTGTCTGTTGTTCCTGTCTGTATGTCTCTATGCCTGTCTGTCTATCTGCATTCTCTCTCTCTCTCTCTCTCTCTCTCTGTCAGTCTGTTCTTTGTTCTGTGTGTGTATGTGTCTATCAATCTGTCTGTCTCTGTCTATCTTTTAGTGTATCTTTCTGTATCTGTCTCTTTTGCTCTCTGTCTATCTGTCTGTCAGTCTGTCTCATTCTCATTAGAAATAAAACTTATTATAATGAACTTTTTATTGTTTTGTGAAAAGGACGATGCTGCCGTGATCTAACTGATCTCCCAGCCTGTGTGTGTGTGTGTGTGTGTGTGTATGATACCAGAATTGCTGTCAAATCCACGCACTCAGAGTGTGTCGCGTTACTGAGCCGTCTGAGAGTCAGACTTCCTGCCTGTCTGTGTGAGTGACACGGCTATTAGGCAGTGCATTTCTGTGTGTGTGTGTGTGTGTGTGTGTGTGTGTGTGTAATGGCAGCAGTTGAAAGATGGAGCAGCCGGGAGCTGTGAGTGAATTTCACTCTGATTCTCACGCTAGCAGATTAAACGTTGTGTGTTTTATTCAGGAATACACAATATGTTTAAAAAATGCGCAAAAATGTTTGCTAAAATTTGATGCTTAAAAAAAAGATTATATCCCATAAGAAAATAAAAGTATTTTCTCACAAAAATATATGGTGAAATGTGTGGCAAAATTATTGGTGTGTGTGTGTGTGTGTGCGTGTGTGTGTGTGTGTGTGTGTGGGGTCCATCCAAATATGTTTCTAAGTCCAAGTGTTTCTGTAGTAAATTATACATCTGATAAACTCTTCTATGTGACGGACCTCAAGAGGAAAAAACAGATGAATGTTTTATTTATTTTTTTGTCTTATTAACGTGAAGAGAGAGAGTAAAGAGAGCCTGGTGAGAGAACGACTGTTTATAGCTGCTATTCACTGACATTAGATGTAACTGTAAATGGATAAAATGTAGGATGTGTTGTTCTTAATAAATACAATATTGTAATTTTTTAGAAAATTGCTGTGGTGTAAGAGGAATAAAACTCTTGGTGACATGCTGTTAGAGGAAAATAATCAACATCGGAGTGGAAACAGTGACTCTCCTTCATCACCCCGTCACATTATTTTTACTGCTTTAATCTTTTCCACTTTGTGCAGATTTTTTTTTGGATTTGATATTTTTATATGTCACATTAGTCACTTTTACTGTCATAATATTATTTATTATTAATTGTTAATTAATTGTCTATTTAGCGTATTTGTTCTTAATGTCGTACGTGATGTGTTTTTGGCTTTCAGGATCCATTTATGCAATTCTAACAAAAACGCCACTGTTGAGAAACGCCATCGAGCGCCATTAATTTTGCACGCGGCCACGCAGCGCTTGTGTAAGAGTCGAGGCTTAGCTCGCAATTAAAAATTTCCCCGTCTCTTCTCGGCATTAGTCACGGCTTCTCCTCTGCTTTGATGAGCGTTCCTCCACACTGCTCTCTTTCATGCCGTGTTTGCGCAGCCTGCAAAATAAATATCCCGCCTTCAAAGCTGGAACAAGAATCGGCAAAACCCCTTTAAGCGATCTGAAATCGTCTGGATGCGGTAAAGCTTTTCGGTGACAACGTTAATGAGCGAAACAAGTGTTTGAGTGCCGAGATTCAAAGAAAGAGGTCGAGGAGTTCTGATCGAGCCAAAGCCCGGAGCTGCCATGGCCGACTGCGTGTGTAAAGCGGGAATAAAGACCACCCTGCTGTGTTTGAGCTGTAAATCCGTATCTTTAGCACTAATGCTAGCTTATTGTCAGAGACTTCCCTGGCCTGGGATTCAACCTGACGCCGCTGATATATCCAGAAAATAAATAAAAAGAGGGAAACCCCCTGTATTCCTCACACTCCACTAGTGTGGATCAGGACAGGATGAAATACACCATCATCCAAACGCTGGATTAGCAACACCTCTTTACAGGGTTTAAGACTTAATCTGGCGTCTGACCGTGTGAAATAACGGACGAGGTTTTAATCGACGGGGTTTAAGCGGCTTGCCGTGTGTTAAGTGGGCTGTAATGCGTGCGGTTTTCACATCAGGTCGCCGCCTTGCGCAACACGTCGACGTCGACGACGAAATAGCAAATAACACCCACCAAAAACACCACGCTGTCATGTGGGAAAGACTCGCTGTGTGTTTGTATTTGCACGACAATTATGTAATTACTTCGTTAACACACTCTGTCTGGGTTTCTCAGTGACTCCGGCGCCATGACGACCTCTAAATAATGTATAACAACGCTAACTGCTAGTCGCTAGCCCCGAAGCAAACACACGCAGCCTCCTCGGGGTTATATTCAAAGTGCACTACAAAAAGAGAAAAAGATTTTCTTTAAAAATAGAAGACATGCGATGTTAACCCAGACGCGACGCGTCCTTTTGTCTGCTTCTCACACAGACGACAGACAGACAGCGGAAAAGATTCGCAGACAATAAGCGCTACCTCACACACGCTTAAGCCTGGCCTTGGGCTCTTGGGCTGCGTCGCTCAGTGACAGAAGTGTTAGACCACAGCGTGTTCTTCAGACCTCCATCAGCCGTGTCATCTCTCCTTTATCTTCTTCTTCTTTTCTTTCTGCATGAGTTGAAGCACTTACACCACACCGCAGTCTGGCTGAGAAAACAATAAATAAGAGTTTAGGCAGAATGACAAACGCACAAATACATGAATATAAAATATTAAATATAATATTAATTAATTAATGATTGAATATGAATTTCCATTCTATTAAATATTTAAGTAATGAATTAATTTATTTAGATTTGTTTGGCTTGTTTGTGCATTTGGTTACTAAATATTTAATATTTATTTATATAATCTGGAATAAACATTCATTATTATTTAAATTATTTGCTTATTTACTTTGTGTTCTTGCTGCAGTCATAATGGAAAAATAATAAATAGACAATTATGTGAATATAGTTACATTATTCTAAATTAATTAAGTAATGTATTTATTTATTTAAATTAGCTTGTTTTATTTGATCATTTGGTTACTAAATATTTAATATGAAATAAATATTAATTATTTTAAAATATTTGTTTATTTATTTTTTTTTAGATCTTCATGTTTCCATCAGCAGTCATTTCTTTTTTTCTTGCATAATTTGCTGCACTTCCTTACAACAGCAGTCTGCTCTGTTTTTTCTTTTCTTCTTCTCTTTTTTTAAAGCATCGGGTCCTGGAGCACAGTTATGTGAATATAATTACATCAGTACATGATGTTTATAATATATTACGTATTTAATATATATATATATATTTTTTAATATTTCTTTCTTTCTTTCTTATGACACTATAATTTGTCTTGTTTGGGAAAAAAAATGCATTAGACCCTGTAGCATATGATAAATAAAAAAAATTATATAGTTACATTATTTATTTATTTATTTATTTATTTATTTATTTATTTAATTTCCACACTTACTTATGACACTAAATTATTAAGCATTACGCCCTGTTACACACAATCAGTGCATAAATGTACAATAATTAATTAATATCTCTTTATTTATTTTGAGGTTTTGATCAGGAGTGTTTTTATTCCCGTAAGTTGCTGCACTTATTTATGACACAACTGTTTATTTATTTATTTATTTATTTTTGGAAAAACAAAACTACATAAGCGTGAAGCCATGAAGCACATGATCAGTGCACAATTATGTAAACATACTTATATATTTTTTTCAATTTGTTCATTTGTTTATTTAATAAATATTGAATGTTTATTTATTTAATATCATTATTTAATGATATTAGATATCAATCCTCAGAAATGTTTTGCATCATAAAACTTTTGCTACTTTTCTTAAACTGGCTTTATTTGAAATTCTTTAACAAATCCTGTTATCAAACTTGTAACTACAACAAATTCTGAATAACATTAACAATAATTCTAACAACTACATCACTTCCTCCATCGTTACATCATCAACAAAATGGAAATAAAGTTGGCCACGTTGTCGAACCCTGTGGGATTCCGCACCTCGCTTTAACAGTCACGACTCTACGATAAGATTTCATCGTAAAGGAGAGCGTGCTGTTCGTTTTTCTTTGTATAAAATGTTAGAGAGCTAGCATTGAACATTACGCACACAGCTAGCTAGAAATCGCTTATACAAATGAAATCGCTTAAAGGTTATGTTGAAATACGTTGCAAACGTGCGTGAAAATTAACGTTTTGCGATTTCATTTCATCAGGATCTCGTGTTATTATAGTCTACGCTAATGACAAACACAATTAGCATACTTATGCATTCCAAGGTAGCTAGCTGTTGTTTTGATTGTAATATTTATTATATCGCTAATGAACATTTACAGTAAATTTTTCATGGATAAAAGCGAATTCCGGTGCTTTCCGTGGAAAACCATGGCAGGACATCGATCCTGCGAGTAAATTTATTATTGATTATAACTAATATACCCTTTGCTGAAGGTTACAGTGTGTGTGTGTGTGTGTGTGTGTTAAACGAAGGGCTTTCCGCTCTGCAAATATCGAACGTTTCTCCCTCAGGTGGTGAAGAGGTCCTTCCGGTCTTGCTCGCACTTTTAAATCCCTCAGAGCAAACACGAGCATTTGCTTAATATCATCGTTTCAGTCGCAAAACACACACGAGCGCAAAATGTCAGCCGTGTCCCGCGATACAAAGTCAAAATATAATAAAATCAAACAAGCCGAGGTGGAGAGATTAGCATGTGTGTGCATGAAAAACTCATATTTTTATTAAAAAAAGAGTCTTTAAAAGGAAATATTTGAGGACGAGGTAAACGAGGCGGCTGCTGTGAAAAGCACAACTCCGCTAATAAAGCGGCCATTTTAAATCCCTTATATAAACCTTAGAAACGCTAACGCTCCGAGACACGAGGGATACTTTCTCTCCTCTCTTCTCCTCTCCTCTCTCATCCCATCCCATCGGACGTTATGTATATTTTCCCAGCCATTCCCTCGTTTTTTTTCTTTTCAGATCAATTTCGTCTACAAACACATCTTTTTAAGTCCAACCATCCCCCCATTCTCAACTCAACTCAAATGTTAGCTTCTTTAATTAGCACGGGGGGCTTTCCTATTGTGCGTCCCGCAGGGGGAGACGAGCTAAACTCTAAAAACAAACAGAGTCATGCTGGCTTCCTTTCTTCTCTTTCTGTTCATCTCGCCTGGCCGGTGGCAGAGAGCAGCAGACGGGGCCGCACATGGGCTGAGCAAACACTCATAATTGCATCAGATCCCCGTCCTGAAAACGTGTAATGCCTCCAAAATCCTGTTGTTTAAAAAAATAATAAAATATTTGAATGCTAACGAATGATTTCAACCTGTCAAGGGAAGTGGTTTTTTTTTGTGCTAGCATTAGTTTTGCTGTTAACTAGCTTTGTTTTATCATCATGAGTCTCAGACAAAATTTAAAAAAATCTTATCTTAATCAAGATTCCAGATTTTCAGTATATCTAGAGTAAATTAAGCTAGCTTCATAGCTGTCTTCTTCATCTTATTAGCCAACAAACACGATTGATTTTGCGAAGACTTTCCTATGTTTAAACGGCTAATAAACCACGTCACGCTGAAACTAATCCCAATTCCAATTCACCAAAAAAAAAAAAAAGAAAAAAAGCCGTCCCTCTGCACGTGTAAGAACTCGGTTATTATTATTAGTGAGCACAAAGTGCAAAGGCTAAGAGATCAGCGCTAATCCAGTGCCGGGGACCTCCAGTGCAAACTGCCGAGGCGGTGAAAAGGTTTGCGCGCCCGTATTGTGTTTGTGAAGGAGGTTTTAATTTGTGTGGTCCAGGGGTTAGTGTCATCGAAGATAAACACGAGCCCACATCCTTTCTCTGATTACGGCTTTAGCGGGTCCTCTGGAGCTCAGCTCGGAAAAGCCCGGCTTATGTCTGCGCTATCGGAGCTCGAGTAAAGCTAAGCACGAGGACACTCGCTAGACACGGATCTCCACGCTGCTCTGTTCTCCAGATTTATTACCCAGATTAGCCGCTGTTCTCAGCATCCACTAGCGGTTCTGGTTAGCGGTGCATGCGGTCCATAAACTGATACTGATTTAGATATTAAAAAATGCAAGAAGTAAATATTTAACCCACGCTGCTGTAGAAATTCTGCAATCTGATTGGTCAGAAAGTGTTGATTAATTCTCTATAACAAGAATTCTCTATAACAAACAATTTATATTAATGCGCTCCTTCTAATACGTTATCATTTCTATAGCAACAGCCCATTCACAGGGACTCATAATAAACAGATTAACAAATAACCATTTATATGGTGACGTTTTCTGTAACACTGATGGAAGGAGTCTCCAGTGTCAGCGCTTTGTAACAGTCAGAGGTAAAGCTGTAACTTTAAGATTTCTTCAGGACAGAGGAGTTTACGCTTCTTTGCTGTTTCTCAGTAACATGCGTAACAAGCTGCAATTATTTGTCTCATTAACTAGAAGAGAGAGAATAAAGAGAGGCTGGTGAGGGAACGAGTGTTTATAGCTGCTATAACGTAAGTGACAACAGGAACTAACTTGTAACTATAAATGGAGAAATAGTATGACGAGTCGTTCTTTTAATCAATAAAAAAATTGTAGCTGTGGTATAAGAGGAATAAAACACTTCAGGACGTGATGTTAGAGGAAAATAATCAACGTTGAAGCGCTAACAGTAACGCAGCTTCACTACAACACACTGCTGTGGATTATTTTCCTAAAACTGCATGACCTGAAGTGTTTTATTCCTTATATATACGTGTCGATGCATGAAGTTGATGTTACGATAAATGTAGTTTTTCAGTTTAATGCACTGTGATGTTGCTCG
>CM040460.1:837369-839869 GCA_022758105.1 Pangasianodon gigas
CTCTGTCTTCCTCCACTGATCTCTTTCTCCATCTCTCTCTCTTACTGTCTTTCCAGCTACCTCACCCTGTATGTGTCTCCACCTGTCTCTCTCTCTCCACCTGTATCTGTCTCACTCTCTAATTGTCCCTATATTTGTTTCCACCTGTATCTCTTATTCTGTCTCTTTCTCCATCTTTCCAACATCACTCTGTCTCAATCTGTCTCTCTCTATGTCTTCATCTCTCTGTCTCACTCTTTGTCTCCACATGTCTTTCTTTCTGTCTCTCTGTCTGTCTTTATCTCTCTCCGTCCATCCATCCATCCATCTCTCTCTCTCTCTCTCTCTCTTTAATCACACATTTCAATATGAATGGAGTCAATAAGGCAGCGGATTAGGGGCCAGTTAGATCCTAAATCCCGACTTGCCTTTGAAACACCGCGGTGTGTGTGTGTGTGTGTGATTAGAAAGACTGGAGAGAGAAAAAAGTGTGAGAAAAGTGCATGTGTGTGTGAGAATTTGTGAATATTTTTTGAGACTGTGTGTGTGTGTGTGTGTGTGTGTTTGAGTGTGTGTGTGTCTGTGCTTGTGTGTACGTGTGTGTGTGTGTGTGTGTCTGTGCTTGTGTGTACGTGTGTGTGTGTGTTTGAGTGTGTGTGCCACCTGGCCCTCGTCGCTTGCTCTGTTTACTCATATGTGCTATTTAAACACAGAAAGTTGGCGAAGTTGGCGCGGCTGCAGCGGGCACCAGATGGCAGCGTGGTGGGAAGTGGAGAGAGACGGACAGAAGCGAAGGGACAGAAGTGGACGAGTTCGTCTCAGAACACTCGCTGGCGTTAAAACAACACTTCATGTTTGCTTCATTACACTAAAAAATGTTAAGTGGATTTTCTGAGCTCCACTTTCAGATTATTAAATCACCTGCGTGTAGTTCTCACCTCCGAGGTTGCCAGATTTGTCTCGAAGCTTCAGAGACGCTGTTTTTCTCTAGCGTCTAGACCACGGGTTCTTAGAGATCCTGTAGCTTTTAACTGTAAAATAAATTCCTACTCAGTATAGAGTTATTTTATGAATATTATTTACATTTTTCGAAAATATTTTTTGGAGCTATCATAGAACTTTCCCTTCCTGAATTTTCCATGGACAGAAGACATTAAGTAACAGTTTGGTGCTTGGACCCCTAAATATAATAACTTTGATCATGTGGGTTTTGATTTTCACCATTTTAAAAAGTACATTTACATTTTAAAAAGTAATGGACCCCCTGGATATGCTTCACTTCCCAGACCACACTTTGAATACCACTGTTTTAGATCAGCACCTTTAAACACAAACACTCACCTTTAAACCTGAAAAAACATCAGGGATAGAAAATAAGGACTGAAGAAGGAAATGGTGTTTTTTTCTCTTTAGTGTAACACAAATGAAAGAGACAATTTAAAAGTTAAAAATAAAAAGACAATATATTACTGTATGAATAGTCCTAGTTATAATTTTTACATTAATCACTGGTTTAATTTAACAAAATGGCTTCCACACTCACTCATTATTCAGCAGCACATAGAATAGCACTTGATCCAGCGCAGCATTTTATTTTACATTTTATATTTTTATATCACGTTCTGAGAGTTACTCGAGCGCAAGTTAATGAAGTCACGAGACACTAAATCGAGGTGATGAAATGGTAATGTGTGTGTGTGAGATGTAGGAGATTTTATCACACATTTAATTCATTGTTTTGATTTGTAGAATCAATAAAATAAAGTCGGTGTTTGTGTTAACTCGTGTCCACGGTGTGAAGGATAATCTGACCTAGCGCTCATCTGCTACACTTACAGAGAAACTTTAACTTCATTCATCATTTTAGCCATAAATAGTTCAGAAATAGTTCACTCCTCGAAATAAGCAACATCATCTCTGATTAAGACGCATCTCCTCTGATGTCCTGTTAAAAAAAACAAAAAAAAACTTTTTGTGTTATATTTATGTCGTCTATATCCATATTCTATATGCATAGTGTCAGATGCGGGGCTGGACTTTACGCTGCTCCTCACTCAAGCCGAAATCACGCAAGAAACATGCGCTTAAGATCAGAATCGAGTGTAACTGAGACACGCCCCTGTTTTAGACAAACTCCGCCCACATGTGCGTAACTCTCACGTAACTTCTGAACAGCGCTGAAGTCTGTAGTTACGCCTGAGCTCTGAATACACATGGTGCTTTAGTCTTTCTCTAACATCAGCCCTGTGTGAAGACATTTCATACTGCACACACACACTCACACACACACACTCTCTCACACACACACACACTTTCTCTCACACACACTGCAGAGTTTTATTACAGCCCTCTGTTCTCCACAGTGTGTGTCCTCTCCTCTTTTCTAGTGTTGTGTGTTAGATCACTGATTAATATTTGTTTTACCTCTTCGCTCTCTCTCTGTGTGTGTGTGTGTGTGTGTGTGTGTGTGTGTGTGTGTCTGGTTCCTTCCCCTCAGAGCTCCTTTTATTACAGTCGCACC
>CM040460.1:844869-846316 GCA_022758105.1 Pangasianodon gigas
AGGAAATACGGGAAGTGTATCGATATCAGCTGATACGCAAAGTTTCAGTATCGTACCGTCTCTAGCTACGTCTAAACTCCACTCTCGCTGTCAAACAAAAAAAGGTCACATGATCAAATCGGCACAAAAACAAAACGAGTCGTGCTTCACGCTGGAACTGCGTCAGATCAGCTTCTGAAGTCTTTATCATCATATCAGATGATATCAGACACACAGACATGAGATAAAATCAGACACAAATCTGATGTGTGATCTGATTCAGGGTAGAGATGTCAGAGAAGATTGTCTCCCCTCGCCGTTGTCGTTGTTGTCGTTGTTGTTGTTATTCCGCTCACAGCCGCAGCACATTGCTGATTCTCAGAGCAGGTTTTTAGATGCTGATGCATATTCATATGTTTAACGTACAGACGCTCTCGCCGAGCGCTCCGTCCCGCCGCAGCAGCACGCCGTTGCCTCATCGGTATTGCGAGACACGTTTCTGAAATCAGCCTGCGTGTTTCTAATTAACGCTTTTCCCCACGAGGGAGACGACGACATGACATTCACTCAGGAAAACATGCGCGTGTGCAAAAGATCGAAAAGTAGTAAATAAAGTAAACACTAAACTTTATAAAGTTCATCTGAGCGTGTCGTTTTATAGCAACGTAAAATTATACATTATTTAATACGTCTTAATGCTCACGAAATAATGAAACTTGGCCTAAAAGCATCTCTACACCTTATAATGAATACAACGGTTTATAAATATGCATGATTATGCAAATTAGATTAATGCAAATTATCCTCCTGCATCATAATTCATCACTGTACGAGTTCATTAAAACGTCTAACGCTGAAATGGTGAAAAAGCTGTTTTTTTTAAATACTAATTTACTTACTAACGTAATTAACACAACTAACACATTAGCAAAGTGTTAAATCTTATGATGTTTAATTAGCTTGCAATTTCATTAGCTTGTTAATCAACAGCTAAAAAACACCTAAATTAATAAATACAACTATAAATTAAATTATATTACAAAGTTTCTTCAAATCCAGCTGGACAAAGTTAAATTCGAGTCAAAACACAAAAATGAATTCATTCAAATATTCCCAAATATATTAATATGCATGAATATGCAAATTAGAAAGTTTCCTCTGTTCTCCTGCTTTTCAGATAAAAAAAAAGTCTAACATTTCTAATGTTGAACGTTTTTTAAATTAACCCACGATGTTAAATTTATACACAAAGTATTAAACTTTAATAATATTTGTCATGGTGATTAATTAAGTTGTTTGGTGAAAAATCAACAATTAACAACTATTTATTAATTATTTCTTTCTCAGCACTTGTTAATTTCACACCTCATTCTATAAATTTGCCTTTTTCTTTTACTATTTTCACATTTTCGTTTAAAAAACAGAGACTTTTCCTGTGTGAAACTGATTTAGGGGCGGGGCTACATAC